>JAUMGZ010199736.1:0-12616 GCA_032359645.1 Pododesmus macrochisma | reverse complement strand
GACACGCATGCGCAGGATGTTGTTTTGAGAAAGAAGCATGTCGTCCAAATCCATAACTGGTCGTAGTAGACCGACAATTTTAACGGATTCCATGCGTGAAAGGAATCGAAAGGATTTAGGAGCAATCATTTCAACGAAAATCTCGTGACCAATATCAGACCGGGGGGCGGAAAATGCATATCACCGTTTTAGGAACTCCTCGTAAATATACATAGATTTATTAAGTCGCGGAAAACTTCTAGAGTTAAAGCAATGTTGCAGGGTACTATCGTTTTAGCGTGAAACGTGCATTTAAAAAAATATTTGTCTAATTTCACATGAATTTTATTAGTAAAGCCATATATTACCTGCTATGAGATTTGTTGTTGACGATTTATCAATACAATATGATGTACTAAAAACCATTGGGGGCATCTATTATGTGTGTATGTGTGTGTGTGTGTGCGTGCGTGTGTGTGTGTGTGTGTGTGTGTGTGTGTATGTTGTTCCTTTCTTTTTGTTTTGTATGTTTACTGTTTTTGTTATGTCGTAAACATCCGATGTAGATGGAAACCGATGAAGCCAAACATAAGCTATTGTCATAAGAGCCATGTATTTATTGCAAAATTGTTTGCCAATTATTTGTTTGATAACTACTGCAGCAGGTTTTATCCAAAATTCATTTTGATGCGGCTGTTTTCTGAGTTTATAACCCTTTTACAAAAAGATGTATGTGTAATTTTTGATGTTTATTAAATGTTTTGTGTTTCTGTATTTCCAGGTCATTAAATATTTTATATTTCTGTTTATAATTTGTAATATTTCTCAATCGTAAATGGTATCGAACACGTATGCTATTTTTTGTTATTTATTGTTATTGATAACGATTGCTACCTAGTCATACCTGGATTGTACATGTAGAACGAGATTATCTCACACATTGTATTGGTTCTTTACTCTTATAGATACTATAGTTAATTGTGGCATATTTCGTTTTGAATTCTTATCACTTGAGCAGTTGCTTTGTGTTTGTGGCTTTGCCCCGAGAATAAGTGACTGTTCCTCGGGAGAAATATTTTCTTCAGAACAATGTCATACTGATCCTTTTTCAAGGAGCCATTACTGGATGTGAGGTGTTCCGTCATTTGTTCCCGGTTCATAACGTTCCGAGTTATTGATTTGATAGTCCAACTTGCTTTTATTCTAAAGTGTTGTGTTTAATGGATATTTAATTATCTGTCTGTTTGTCTGTCTGTCTGTCTGTCTGTCTGTCTGTCTGTCTGTCTGTCTGTCTGTCTGTCTGTCTGCCTGCCTGCCTGCCTGCCTGCCTGCCTGTTGATTATAATTAATTCTATATTAATCATTACGTCACCTTTGCTAATTGTCCAAAATACGTATCAAGAGGAATACAAAACAATTTCCTTTATTGACTGTGTGCACATTTTAAGTTTTGGCAGGATATTTGTATTGTATAATGAGGGATTGATTTTGCCCTTTATTACAATCGGAATTTGTACACCCCACTTTGGCTTTGTAGCTTTGATTTGCCGAGATAGTCTTTATTCTAATTTCATTGATTCGTTGTCTCTTAAGCGTCCATTGATAACGGTTGCTTAGGACTTAGACCTAGAATGTGGAACGAGGGTATCTCACAAAGGGAATTGGTTCTTTCCTCTTATAAATATATTCATTGGAAGCACATGTTTCATTTTGAAAGTTTGTATAACATGCGTTTATCTTTAAATCATATGTGCATTTACTCGTGAACGAATTATTCCAGATCTAAGTAATACGTACAATTCATAGACATTACTTAAGTTTGAATAAAACAGATTACTCCGGAGGAAAACATTACTACGTTACACGATCGAGTTGTTTTTGCATTCTATAAAAGAGATAACACAGCTATATATAAAATTGAGTTTGTTTAATATTGGTTATAATTGAAAATGACTATTTTATTTTCTTGAAAAATGCGTTAACAGCTGTACTTGGTATACATTTTCTTGGTAGAGTTTTTTTGTGATTTGGAAAGCTATGCTGACCAGAGCTCCTGGAAAGCAAATCAATAGTTTTTCACCAAGAAAGTTGCAAGAAAAAGGCTGATACGTTCTATGGGATGGGGAAGGGCAGTTGACGGTTCCCCATGACACCGCAACAATTCACATATAAAGTTCGCAAAGAGTATGTGTTATCATTAGTGTATGATACCATTTTACTTCGTATGTGTTTCATATTCCTTTACTTTGCCTTTCCTGTTGTCTCTTCTCTTTCTGTCCTATCGTTGGTTTTGTTGTCTTTTGTCATTCTTCGCGATATCACTATAAATGTTGAAGTGACGTAAACAAACAAATAAGCAACCAAACACAGTTGTAAGATTTTAGTGAGACACATACACCTTTTGTAGTTTATCGTTTTGACTGTTTCTGTTACCGTAACCATTTCTTTTTTAAATATAAACAAATATTTCGTAAATTGAAGATAAAGATATCAATTGAATACAGTAATTCAAAATTTTAGATGCATTTGTATTAAAATGTGCATGCTATAATTATATTGGTGTGCATTATTGATATGTGTTTATAAGAAGCTACTATTTGATATATATGCTCTGTTATAGGGTCATCTAAAGACATGAGTAGACTAAAATACGTCCACACCCCGTCAAAGAAGCCACTCAATTATACAACAATCAATGTTTTGATAGAGAAATTGGCGAAAGAAAAACCTGACCAAGAGCAGTATATACACAGACTTAAAGATGGCAGCAGGAAAGCACTTACTAACAAAGAGGTATTTTCCAAAGCTAAAATTGTTGCTAAACATCTTGTTACCTTAGGAATTAACAAAGGCGATATGATTGGAATTTTGGGTCCAAATGCATTGCAATGGATAATAAGTGAATTTGGAATTTTACTTTGTGGAGGAATTGCTGTACATCTGTCGGGTTCAACGAGGAACACCGTGGACATTTTGGAAATCATACAAGCTGCAAAATATCGAGGCTTCTTCGTTGATGTTAGACAAAATCAATATTCTGTTAACCTGGTCAATACCTTAACATCAGCCACCATGAAATGCAGTTTTAAGATAGATAAGATGGATAAGAGTCACGTCATTTTAATCAATGACACCAACCTTCTAGAAATGGAAAAGTATTCTACTGTTGAAAGCATTATAGCAAATGATAAAGGAACCGATATCTCACTTCCAGAAGTTTATCCAGAAGATATTGCAATAGTCTTCACCACATCAGGAAGTACCGGCAAGCCAAAAATGGTAGCACAGCGACATTGTTCTCTTACCATGGATGAACCATATATAACCTCATCGACACATCATTATAATATAATGTTAAATGACAGACCATTTTCATGGAGTGGAGGAACACTTGTTGATTTTTATTGCGTTAATTGTCCACGAGTTTTTATGGATTCATCTATTTCCCAAGACAACAACAATAGCAAATTCATTTGGGACTTGATTTGTGAAGAGAAATGTGATATTGCTAAACTGGCGCCCTACTGTATCAGAGATATGTTGTCAAAGTTCAAACAAAAAGAATTGGTAAATTACAAGGTAGGAACCATTGTTACTTCTGGACAAATTATACCAAACAGTTTCATTGAAACCATAGGAGCACTCTGTGAAGACCTGCAGATAAGGTACGGAAGTACTGAAGATTGGCTGGTATCAATTCGACATATTAAATCACAGGATGAGATTTTTATGACTGGAGATGTTGGTTTCCCGACTGCAGGTGCTGAAGTCGTAATAGTAGATGAATGGGGAAATCCTACACCTCTAGAAACAGTTGGATCTATTCTGGTTAAAACTCCTATGATGTTCAAAAAATACGTAAACGATCCAGATGCTACCAATGAAGCTTTTGCTCCAAATGGCTGGTACAGAACTGGTGACTTAGGCAAACTGATAGACGACGGTCGATTGATAATAATGGGAAGACAAAAAGACGTTATTAATCGAGGCACACGAAAAATCTTTCCTGGTTTGATCGAGGACGTGGTTCAAAATATGACGAACATAATCAAACGTGTTGCAGTCATTGCAGTTTCTGATCAGCGTCTTTTTGAAGAAGTTTGCGTATGCTTTGTTGCTGAAGAAGGACTTGTCGGGTCAGATGAAGCTGTGAGATTATTTTGTCAGGAACAATTCATTGCCAAATGCGATGCAATAGACGGGATAGGCACAATGCCAAAGTATTTCTTAGAGTTTAAAAAATTACCTTTTCTCAGTTCAGGAAAGATTGACAAGTTGTTATTAAGGGGAGAAGCTGAACGTCGTCTGTCTTTGCCTGTACCGAATTTGAGCACAGAACATTAGATGAATTTGTGAGATAGATTATTTTAATATCTACCTTAATCAAATATGTACAGATGCATAGACATGTATTATTCAATTTTGTACTTTACATTGGCTAAAACGACTACATTTTCATCGTTCTTATTTCATAGATAGTGAAACTGACGCAACAGTCGATGGTTTTCATTACCACAATAGTTCAAAAGTCGAAGACAAAATCCTATGCGGTACCTTGTCCGTTAAAAAATGCAAATGTTTACATTGTTTGTATTTAAAATATAGTCTAATGCAATGTCTTTGTATTTCAAATTACGCTTTAAAAATGTTTATCTTGTCACTAATACGACTGAGACAAAAACTTGGAGAAACATTTTGAACTTTAAATGCATGGTGATACACAATTTTTTTTCAACAATGGATGTATGTATATCAAAATTCGTATAATAAACGTATGTAATAAAGCTCTTTTTATGAATGTTAATATTTGTGTTTTAATCAGTTACGTTTTTCAGTTACGTAATTGTGTAATATCCGTTTCTGTATGGTGATCTTGTTGTTTCCTCGCTATAAGACGAGAATATCTAATGCAATATTTGTTTTAACTTCGTATGGCGTAATATCCACACATCCGCTTAAATGGATTAAGCATGGATTTTTACAATTACCATCTTGATCATCGTCAATCAAGTTCCGTTTGCAAAGCATTTTTATATGTTTTTGTCCGGTTTCCGTCTTGAATGCATTGGTTATTTATATTACACGCTTCCCCATATTACAAAATGTACAAGTTTGTAGGTTTCAATAATTTTCTACACATATAAATTTTCATTTAATGCACACGTCAATAAACCAAAAAACCCTTTAATTCTATATCTTCGGGATTTTTACATCCTTCTAACTTTGTAGCTTTGATTGACAGAAGTGTTGTCTAGTCTAAATTCATTTCTTCATTCGAGTCCTTTGATGACGGTTGATTAGTAGCTTGACTTTGGGTCAAGAGCAAGGTTCTCCTGTCTCTTCAATTGTACGCCATTATTGAATGCCCGTTTCCATTCGCTTGTTCGTTGTCGTGGTGAATTTTTAATGAAGCTATTGTATGTCGATGACCTTTGTTCGTTTTATCATATAGTTTCTTATTTTGAAAATAATTGCCTTCTCTACTGTTGACCTATGTTAAACGCAATACAGTTTGAACATATCAAAGTTGTATTAGGGAATTTTAACATGAACTTTTCTTAACTGTTTGTCTACAATTAGTTAATCCAGCCTTATCATCAGTAGGTGGTTTGTAATGTTGTGTTTACATGCGTCACAAAAACAGCATACATTTTGTAGAACAATTGTGTTTGTGTCATGGCAATCGCTACTTTGAAAGCAGATACAATATGGAAACTTGCGCAGGACTTTTCCAAGGTATGACGGAAAGTCTGAGTGATTTCCCGAATGTGCCTTACATCTAAATACCAAAATGCAATCTGAAACATGTCTCCGATAAATATGATTTTGATAAGATGAAAGATCCAATGCTCCGTGTGAGACACTCCACTTGTGTAGACATATTTTACAAAGCTGACATTTCATATTAAAAGTAACCAAACACATTAATTTATGTTTTCATTGTCAACTTAACAAGGCAACATAATACTGAATAGCATAACTATCTGTTAAGGGAGATACCCTTTTAATATCAACTATAAAATACATATTCTCTGTGGTAAAGTATACATTATTATGATATTGATTACACGTAAAAATGTGTTCTTTTATATTCGCCATTTTTCGAAAGAATACAAGAGAAAACAAATTAATTACATAACAAAGATATTCAATAGAAACATGTAATATTTATTTATAAATTACAAGGCACATCTATATAAACCGATTATATAGATAATATAGAAAGTTGTCAATAATATCATCACAAATCGAGTAAAATATCCGACAGAGTTATGGAAACTGGATAGAGATTGTGTTTATATATGTAAAAAATAGTAAATTCGAAAAATCAAGGCGATATTCTATAGTCGTAAGTCCATAGACATTAGCAAACAAAATGAAAACGTTGGACACACACAGAAAAATTAACCAAATATACATTTATTAACTAAAAATGGAAACACCACGAACTTTTATTAAAAAACTAGAAGCGAAACCATGTGCTCGCGATTTGTTAGCGTTTTCTGCTAAACATGTGTCACCCGCCGCGATGTATATATTATTAATAACACATCAAATGGTATTTTAATTTATCTGCATTATATCATTTCACGCACATTTTCTATGTAAGATACATACAATGCAAAACATTAGAGAAATTATATGTTTGAAAAAAAATAGATGAAATCTGTCAATGTCTGGTGCCGACTGAAACCCACAATGTTCAGCCTCGTAGCATAGTCACTATTAACATACATGTATGTGTAAACACACATAATTGGACTGGGCTACAATATTAAACAAATATTGTTACATTCTCTATGTAATGTAAATCTTAAGGAAATCTCCAAGACTGTCATTGGAGCAATTCAACGAAAATGCAAATTGGTATGTTGAAAAAGAAAGTTTGTTTGTTTTATTTGGGTTTAACGTCCCTTCAACTCATGTTTAGGTTATATCGTGAGTTCGGGACAATGTGTGTTTGAAGCAGTGCGCACAAATGGCATATTTAAATTGCAGTCTCACTGAAATATCACGTCGCAGACACACTGACACGGAACTTCACTTGGCCATATTATCCTGACATCGATCCTATCAGTCTTTTTACTACCCAAAAAAATGATGAGATTTCAGAAGGGAGCGATACTATTGCTGTATTCTAGCGTCTGAAGTTTTGGCGCGTCCGGTATAAGAACCCCACCAGGGTTTCTTTAAATCTTGTGTATGCCCATGATTTAAAAAAAACTTTGAGCATATATAGTAAACGCTCCTTTGGAGAAAGGACGACTGCACTTATAAACATTGATACATACATGTACCAGAGATATAAACGTGCTTGCGAATGTGATCATTTATACTTATAAACATGAGTTTTTTTTAATAGAATATTACAATAGCTGCAGACGGGAAAGGAATTTGAATTATTTTGCCCCTTAACATATTGCGTAAAAAATTCGATGTTGTGACATTGTGAATCCTTAATTTGATATCCGTGGGACGATTTAACGTGCATCACTATGTTAAAACATTTTCATTACACAGCACCTTCTAATCATATTGCACGCCAATGAAATATGATTATGTTGTTCGGCTCCTCTTTCTTGAATGTAACATTTATTATTAACAATTCTCCCTCACCTTCTTATGGAGTTTATGTGTCACAGCTTCAATGTTCTTGAAGTCGCAGGTTCAATCCCAATCGCGTCAGTCCTCATTTGAGACGTAATGGTATGAAAATGATGTACATTACGCAGAAGGTATTTCAAAAGTATTACTTTCTTAATTTGTCATTAATTCCTGGCATAACAAGTAGTTAAACATTCGTTTCAAAAAATCCTTATGTTGAAAGTTAAAACTTGAATTTTCATAATAATTTCAAATTTATTTATCAAGCATGACTAACGGTCATATATTCTTGATACAGTGTAAACTGTTTATAAATATATTTCTGTACACGGTAGAATTATCTCAATCATAGGTTGGTATACGTACAGTACATGTGTGTAAAATATCTCAGACAAGGCGAGTCGTGAGACAACATTAATAACATATTGAAACTGATACAATTTTATCATCTACAAGTATAACATTTTTTTTCTAATTCATCTAGATCTGTCTGCTTAGGTTGTATCCTTATTTTCATATAATATATATCATGACTGTTTATACTGCTCCAAACCGTACTGATAACGCTGTAGACGTGACAACTGTTGTATACAAGGTTGACATCAGAGTCGAACAGGCTTATGTTGATGCCATTGTTTTTTAATTGACGAGCCAACTTCACATTTTTCTGAAATCAGGGGTTAACAGCTTGTGTTTTTGCATTTCAATATATCATTTTCATTTGCATGTTACATAACAATACACACCAACATTAAAGAAAAAAACATTCACAAATGAACAATACACTATTATTATTATGAAAGCATTGATGCGTAAGAAATTCACAGGACACTAAACCATTACTTAAAAATATAATTTTGTCATATTTTCATTTACAATAGATTGTGTGATAAACTGGCATTGTGGTTAAAAACCTTATAAAATACCTAGTATTGTTTTTTAAAAACAAATATCAAACTTTATTCTTGAGACTTACGAGATATCGATATTGACTATAGATTTCTATTGTACAGCTTGAAGTTCATCTTCGCTCTAGCAAACGTATAACATGAATATTGAATAGAAAAAACTGTTGAATCCGGAACCTAATCTCCACGGCTAACGTGGAATATGGATCCCGTTGAAAAATTGACATAATTTGAAAATTGATCCTAAGGGGCTTGCATATAAATAAAATTCTCGAGTTTATATAATTTCCAGCATGTATATGTAGTGGTTAAAATTTGTGTATTCATAGGCATACACGATTTAAAGAAAACAATTGATTGAATGGGTTAAATGGATCAGCTTGATTGACTCTATGTATTTGTTTGACTTGATTGACTTAGTCCACATGATCGCTTTAGTCTACTTGATTGAATTTGAGACATAATCGACTTGATTTGTTTAGTTGACTTGGTCGACTGTCTACTTTATTGACTTACCCTCCGTGGACCCCATCTCTGCAGCTCCCAACATTAGCTCATTTATTTATGTCGGCGATTTATACAAAGGTGTGTATGGTCACTGTTCATGTGTATAAAAAGAAATAGAAAACTTTTTTTTCTACAAACTACCCGTTGAAAATGTGACCCGTGGGGCTGTCATTTTTAACAGCACGATCCGTTTTCAACATCTTTACGGTTCCAAATTAAACATATAAAGCTGACCCCGGTTTCAATGTTCGAGGTATTATCCTACAGAGGAAAGATTACATGTATATGTATTGGCACTTACGACCATGGGAAATGTAATGAATATCATATTTATTTTGTAAAATGTTGCAACAAGTTTGTATGCTAATTATTTCATCAGGACAAGTACGTCGGTTTCACACTTATCTTTAATTTCAAAACAGACAAAACGACAGTCATAGGATTACGTAAACAGTGATCGATTCAGCCTCGTCACTATAGAATTAAATGATATTCAAAATCTAAAGAAAATAGCATTATCATTTATCATTAGCAAGCAATACACTGTTATGTGTATTACGCGATTGTAGTGACGGTTCATTATTCATACATGTCAAATTGTGAAATTTAGAAGTGATATCATTATAGCGAATACTAAGACTCAAAAGAATTAAAAGAATTGTTGACATCATATGACCGTGAAATGAATGGTTATTATCATTCAAACAGGCATTATTAATTATCACGGATAGTTAGAGGTGGACCTTTTTTTCCAAAAGCACGGTTTTAAAAAACAAATGTTAAAAAAAACAGACCACTGATATAAAGACAATCAAACCTTTTGAGATTCATCAACATTTTGCTATACTTGCTTAGAAGTTAATCACTGACCACAAATACGACACTTACATGTACATTATGTATGTATAAACTAATAATCTTATTTTAATTGGGGCGGAACGAGAACGACTGATCTAATCGCGTGTGCAGCATTTATATTTATTTCGCAATGGAAACAAATAACCACATACTATTTAGATCAGTGAAAGAGAGTTCGTTTCGTCAGCGAAAGTGGCAGATGTAATCCCGTTTGCTTTAAATCTAAAAAGTTAGATTAAGGAAATGTTGCTCCTTGCTAGGCCACTCAGCATTTCTATGTAGGATAACTACTGTTTGGTTCGGTGCTGGGATAATGTGACCGAGTGAAGTATCCATTAGTCAACGTTTCTGCGGCGTGATATGTTAGTGAGACATCAATATAAAATCGCTTATAGCGCGTATTGTTTAAAGCAGACACTAACTCAATAAGACTTAAAATGACCCAAAATGAGTTGAAAGGGTGTTAAACAAACCAACGAAATCCATTAGACATTGGATTTGTTAATATCACAGATAACACAATACATATAGCAGCAAAGTTAAAAACTATAGTTGAATATGAAAATACATTCAGAAAATGTTGTATTTAACACAGTCATCAAACTGCCAACATACCACATTTCACTACTGGATTTATATAGCAATCAAGATCTCGTTAACTAAACAATTCAGAAAAAAGTATCTTCTTCAAATCCTCAAGGCGATTTATGGCTGGGCATTTGAGCTTTTCTAAAAGTCAAAAAATGATTTTTAGAACTCAATATTGCATAACTTCCTTGTTTGTTTGCTGCAACAAAATGCATGTCTGGTTAACTCGTATGTGTGTCAAGGAATTATGTATGACTGCATCATAACCGATCATGAAGTAATAGATATCCTGTCTAGGTTTTATTGTTCGAATTAGGTTTTTGTTTTAAATTACGTCTTCAGTTTAAACTTTTATAATAAGACACTGTTCCTGTATGACTAAACAGATTTTAAGCTGTGTAACATTTATCCCATAGATTTAAGAACCCATAAATATATACATGTCTGCCAAGGTTGTTGGTATTAAAAAATAAAAATGTTAAGATGGAAAGTTACTTAAGAAGTTTCATATTTCTTTAACCCAGGTGTATTTGCACACCAAGTATGAAAAGATCGAGGTCAATGCAATAGCACGTCTTCCATAAACACTGTGTCTACGAGGAACGATTTTCTAAATTGTGTAAAAAAAATACTGACTTTAAATGCTTTATAATGACTCGTGATCACTTCACACACACACACACACACACACACACACACACACACACACACACTGATAAACAAACACGCACACACACTCGCGCGCACATACCGTATTTGCCTTATTAAGGTCGCCGGTTGAGCATAGTTGGCCGAGGGTGCCTGCATTTGGTTCCCCTTGGTGGTTATATACACACTTATTTTTTGAAACTATTAATCCTATGCAGGAACAAATTAATATGTAGTCTTAGAATGCCCACCTGCGCTGCTGTTTTGTTGTTAACGGGCTGTTAGTCAATATTGTACAGCTTGTTACTTCTTCTAGTTCTTCTATTCATATCCTGCTAATGTTTTTTTCTCCTTGGCTCTTGTGTCACGATATAAGTGACGTGTAGCAAGAAACGCTTAACAAATAGCGAGCACATGGTTTCCCTTCTAGTTTTGTTAATGGCATTTCACAAAGTTTTCATTTTTAATTGATAAAAGTAAATTTGATGTTTGTGTGTACGTCCCTCGTGTTCCTTTTGATTGCCAAGGTCCATGGACTTTCATCTTTACAATGTCGTCTATGTTTTACGTATTTGCCGCTTCAGTCAAACCTGTCTATAAAGACAATACAGGAGACCAGAAAAAAGATGGTCTTTATATTGAGTTGACCTTATATACAGGTACAAAAAGTGTAACTAGACTTAAAGGGGCCTGTTTTAGTGGTCTTTATGTACATATAGTCTCTTATAAAGGTGGCCGATAGAGCAGGTTCACAGTATACTAATAATTGATGTGCCCTGACATTGATATTGAGTTCAACACCCAAGCTTACTATACACCTTTAAAAAAGGTATCATGCCCATCCTTGATATCAGTGTTTACTAGAATTTACATTAAACACACGGGGTATGCTCAGGTAAAAATTCAATTCATTGTGAGTATAATTGTTGGAAGGAACCTTGCTTTTGAATGGTACATAATTCAAGTCAAGAACAACTAAAGAGAGTGCACACACTGGAAAAGCACCGAGAAGCGATGTCCTACTATAATCACAGCGCTAAACACAATTCCTGTCGTTTTTGTAAAGCATCAACACTACTTTGAGGTCGATTCAGCTAATGTACCAAAAAAGCAGATTATGAACGCTATACAAGAACGCTGCCAAGATGAGATGTGTCCCTTACTCAGATCTATGAAGAAGAAGTCTCTAAGGTCAGAAACAACGAAGAAGCGAAACCAGGTGCTCGCAATATGGTATGTGTTTTCTGCAACACATATGTCACCCGCCGCGATGCTCCCGTTAAAAAAATAGCAAATCGGTGTTTTATTTTAATGACAAAATAAACTGCATTAGCTATCCTTGCCATTTGTGGCTACATATTAAAAATAAGTACAGGGCTAAAAAGCGCACAGATGCCCGACTTTACCTCGATTATTTTCGTGTGAAAATGCTTGCATGAATATGAATCTGTTCCGGAAAGCTTTCCGGATATAAGTATTTTGCCGATCTTAATAGCCCAGACTTAAAAAAGTTGTTGTTTGTT
>JAUMGZ010199725.1:5000-12616 GCA_032359645.1 Pododesmus macrochisma | reverse complement strand
TCACATTATCCTGACACCGAGCCAACCAATCCTCCTACAATGTACCCAGTAATGCTGGGCGCTTAGCAGGGAGCGAGAAGATTGCCTAATTTGTAAGTCTTGTGACCCGACCGGGATTCGACCCCACAACCGTGGATTCTAGCACCAGTCTACCAGCACGAAGCGAGCGCCTAAACCACTGGGCCACCGCGCTGTCAATTGGACCCATTCAAGAACAAAAAGAACAAAAATAACCACAAAGGCACGATACTGGTGACGATACAGCCGTGACATGATTATGACTACTATAAAAGTGTAACCTTAAACTTTAAAGTTACAATACTGTCATGACCTAAATGTGTCTACCACAGAAATGTCACTTTAAAAAGAAACGCGTGTTTCAACGGAGGAAATCCTTTTTTTAATTATTGTCTGCTATTGATGAAGTATTTTTAGATCACAAAGTAAGTAGATGTAATATTAAACATGTTTGACTTGTTTTATGTACATAACACTTGCTGTTCAAACTTTAAAGACGGAGATCACAAAATAGAAAACGATAAGTGGCTTTCATGCACTTTGTCCTCAAATAACGTAGAGAAAACGATAATTGTCGAAGTGTTTAAAATAGAATTATGTACTTACTATTAACAACAAACAAACAATCGCCCATTGTAACAAGCTAATGTCGCCAAGGACCAATATATTGTAAACTCGGTCCACTTCTGATTATAGACATAATTCTATTACTCTATTCTATTTCTTTAAGAGTATGCGTTATGAATCTACTGAATGAATTGTCTGCGAGATAAAGGGTCGTCTCTTTAAAGCTAATTGAAGATGAAAACTGTAATATCCAAAAAAAAAATAATTTAAATTTAATAAGCCAAATACTTCTTCTATGTCAGGTCATCAAAAGTATCTACTTGACGTGGTGAGAGTTCGATGTACTGCAGCTATACAGTGTACACAAGGTGTGGTGAGTGTGTAATATGTACACTTGTCTGACTAAATATTGTATGAGTAACTATTTAAAATACATATACATGTACCTTTGTAATTGGATTCGACGAACTTTCAAAAATGTAATACTACAAAATTAGAAGGCCTAGAAAATATTTCTTGCATATTTTGTACCTTGATGTATAAAAAACAAGTTTGTTCAAGGCGTGTGCCTTGGATCAAAAATGGGTTATGCGTTTCGAGATCAAAGTTCAGCATAATAGTAAACATTTGAACTGTTGACATTTCCGGCCTGTTATTCCCGTGCACACGCCTATAAGCCATGACACAATTCACTGTTTCTAAGCACAGGTAAAATCATATCCTGATACACCTATATCACTGAATGAACTCTGCCCGATAACATAAACATAACACAATAACACTGTCTAATATATGTCCCGGGCAATACCCACGTGAAGACGATTTGGGGATGTTGTCCAAAATCAACGCTTGTCAGTCATTTATAATTTGCCCCGAATTATAAATTTTAGATAATTTTTGAAATTTTGTAACTTGACGAAGATACACGAACTTCAGGTTTAATTAACGAAAAGTTACTAACTTTACATGCTTAATAAAAAAAAACTATTTTGAAAATAAATTAAAAACAAAAAAAAAAACAAAATTACTATACGTTAGTGTGTATGTCACTTTAAACCATCCGGTCGATCGCTAGTTTACATAATTACAGTCGTATGATTCACAAACATAAAATAAGATGTTTCAGTCAAATTAGATATTCAAAAAGAAAATAAATATAAGAATCGAATTGTGCTTCAGTGAATTTTATGAGTTGATATTTTTATAGTTATAGCCCTCATGTGCAAATTTGCATGATCTGCTTTGCACTGCACTGTACTAATTTTGCATTGTGACCAACCATAATCATTATCTCATTGGCTCTACTAAATCGATTCTAGATATTTATTTAGATATACTTATATGGATTTGATCTATTGTTTTTTCGTTAATGACACTGATGCATTATTTGGAGAACATTCGTTTGAAAAGAGATCGAAACAACCTACTGGCGCTTCATGTCTGAAATATGTTTAAGTATAAAGTGTCCCATATGTATGTGCGATAGTAATTCTGCGTTCTTTTAAAACTATAGTTTCTTTCTATTTTGAAAGAAGTTTGAAAACTCAGTAAAAGTTAGTATTTTCAATTTTTCAATTGTCTAAGAATACATCCGTGTTGCACGACGTTACTTTAAAGTGATTTGTGTAAAGGGCTTATTGTCCGATCAACAGCTAAGGTCATTTACGTACATGCCAGTTTTACTGGTGGAGGAAACCGGAGTACCCGGAGTAAACCACCGACCTACGGCAAGTCACTGGCAACTTTCTCACACTAGCACGCCCCGGACGGGGATTGAACTAGGAGGTGAAAGGCTCTTATGATTACAAGTCGGCGACTTTAACCATTAGGCCACCATGGCCCGGGATATCTGTAGTTATATATAATCATAATAATGGGAGCGATGTCTAATGTTTGTTTTATTGGGGTTTAATGTCCCTTTCAACTCATATCTAGGTCATATCAAGACAGTACCTGCCTGTGACAGTGCACACTGATGGCGATTTAATAGTGCTTTCTCACTTAAATATCAAGCCGCAGACACACTGACATGATACAACACTCAGTAACTTACCTTGGCAATAAAACAGATAGCTTCCTCTATCAGCTGTCAGGAAGTTGAGATTTACTTAAAACAGTATACAGCTAATTCATGCTATTTTCGGTTAATAATCAAAACCGTTTTCCCAAAAAGTTGGGACCAACCTGGTGAACCCTTTCCTGAGGCCGTAATTTTAACTAAGTCCTGGCTGTATAGACTCACTGGACCAGTCCTCGAACACTTTTACCATAATATTTAGCTTATGCAAAACATTGGTAACAAAAGATAGATAATTTCTTCAAAATATTTGAGAGGCATCATTACGACAAGCTCCGAGACATGTTTTGATCATGTGAGCTGGATAGCTATTCTTGGCGGGAGCTTTGTATCACGTGAGGTTTTCCTCTTACTTTTAACAGTTTGCAGACCTGTCATCGAACACCAGCTTTTATTTTTAACACTCGAATGACATTTCCAAATTTGATCCAGACTGTTACAAGTAGCAAGTACTATCAGTACAACCAGAATGTCAATAACTATCGACTTCATCATAAAAGCTATAGCTTACAATGACATGGGTTACAGTAAGAATATTAGCAAGAGACACAAGTTACATTTTGTACACCTGAAAATTGAAAATCCTAATATCATCCCACTTTTGTTGTTAATGCAATTTGCTATGTCATTGTTTATAATACAAGCAAATTTGTCTACAAACAGATTGGTATTTAAGTTACTTTAGTACTGTAGACATTGGATAACGTCTCATTTGGGTTTACATGATCCGGACCTTTTATTACCGGTGATTAAATTTGCCCCGATACCGGCGGTAAATAATATGATCAATGAACGAACAAAACGTTAGTTATGATAATTTTGTGCATGGAACAAAACGGAGAAATGTCAACACACGTTAAAACGAGTTATTATTCCTCACAACCTTATTAACTCGACTACAATAAAAATTAAAATCAAAATTTCCACAAACCTGCCGTAAATCCGAGATATTCTGCGGATCGCATGGCGTCTCAGAAAATCTGAAGTCGAGAGCATGCCAAAAAGCCGATTGCAGTTTTTACAGAAATTGCACAACAGTGTTTCCACAGTCTTGTATCCAAATTATTAAAAAGCTGTAGTCTAGAATTATTGATAATCATAAATACTCACCTTTCTGTCAGTCCGTGTAAGCTAGAACGTGCTGTCGTTCATAAAAGCATGTTAACGAGGCCAGATTTTTCTTGTAAACAGCGTAAGGTCACGGTCTCCGCGCGCTGCTAAACGGAAGCAGTTGTTGACCCTGAAGCAACTAGGGTGAAAGGTTAGAAGTCGTTCTATAACGGCATGCTGTCTGTTTCTTGTTTACGTTCGCTATTTTAACCCTGTTTTGTTATCTGAGCTATACGCATAAATTCAGATACAATGTGTGTGGCGTCACGAAACCTTATAATTATATATATATAATAAGTACATGTACATTGTATAATCGTCTGCTTGTGACAGTGCGCACTGATGGCGACATTGAAGTGCTGTCTAAATGAAATATCACGCCGCAGACACACAGTTGCATGGTCACATTACCCTGACACAGAGCCAGCCAGTTCTTCTCCTGCCTCAGATGCTGAACGTTTAAAGCATGGAGTTGGAAGATTACCCAATTTTAACCTTAGTCCGAGTTTCCTCCGACTTTCTTCCCGCTTTATAAAATGACCTGTGCGGGATCGACAACGAACGCAAGCATATTGAGTCAACTCACGGATCCGAATACAAACATTTGCTTTTCTAGATCATATATCGAGACGGTGTATACTTGTTACAGTGCACAGTGATCGTGATTTTATAGTGCTGTTTTACTGAAATATCATGCAGTAGACAAATCCTGAAACTGAGATAACCAGCCTTTATCCTACCCAGAAATGGTGAGTTTTGAGTAAAGGGTGAAAAGATTGCCAAATGTTAACGTCTTATGTTTGACACAAACGGGGTCGAACCCACACCTGCTGGAACACGAAGCGAACACTCTTACCACTGAGCTTCTGCGCATGTCGGAATGTCAACAATCGTTTGACAATAGTTGTAATATTAGAAATATGCAGGTTAACTTTAAACCGTAGTATGTATCAAAGTAAAGAACCAACAAAACAAGAGGCCAGTAAGTCGTGATTTAACGCAAGGTCGCAACATTAGAGGGGAGGGGAGGGGGAGCATTAATTGTTTGTATGTTTTATTAGGTCTTAACGTCACTTCCAGAGTATTTCAAAGATACCGTGACAAAAGACCAACGGAGAAAAACCACAAGATACATGTAGGATCGACAGGAAGAGAAGCGGCACAATAGGAACGGGAAAGAAAAACCAATAGAGATAGGTCAGAAAGAAGGATGAACCACTGCAACGGCCTTTCCGTCTGTTATTCTATCGAACTTTGCACGGGGATCTTTATCGTGCCAGGGGGCTAACAATCCCTGTACAAGGGACCACCAGCTTATTATCCCCTCCGAAGGACGTGCATGCTGATCACGTGTCTGGCTTCTTCCTTTCAACCTGTCTTACTTGGGTGACCCTACCAGGAACTTCAGTAAGTTCCGCCAGCATATCTCTCCAGGTCATTGAAACAATCAAACCTCGCAACCGCGATAAATTGTCAAGCAATAATAGGGGGGTTGGGTTGCATTATCTATCATATAAGATGCATAATGATTATGTGATTATATATACCTTCATTTTTCATTAGAAAATCTTGCAAAATTGTTAAATTTGCTTTCAAAGAGGGAATGGTGACGGAATATGCATTAAGGTAATGATATACATGTATGTGTTTCAAACAATTGTGGAGAAGAAAAAGTCACATAATATCTTTTAAATCTTTCACAAATTCCGTCAGAAAACTGTGTGGTGGTGTTCAGAACAAAGGATATTTACTAACAAACAATATATAGTCAAACCTGTCTATAAAGACCACACAAGAGACCAGAAAAGTGGTCTTTATATAGAGGTGATCTTTATATACAGGTAAAAATAAGTGTATAACTAGACTTCAAAGGAGCTGATTTTAGTAGTCTTTATGTACAGATGGTCTCTTTATTAAGGTGATCACTAGAGCAGGTTGCACTGTATAGCCTCATCAAAAGGTCACCATCAGAATGATCTTGTAATGACGGAAACGGCCATTGTAAAATGACGTCAAACCAACCAAATATTTTAGAGGACCTCTCTCATGCAATCTCCAAACAGAGACTCTACTTTCGCTTCTCTACAGTATTTGACGTAAGGGAGCCTCAGTTTGGAGATTGCTCTCATGACCCAATTTAAAGCCGAGCTACGAATCATCTGTCATTAACAGAATCGAATTAGACATACCAAGAAGAGACAAGACCCAAATATTATTAAACAAAAGCTGGAAAGTGAAAATAGGATGGGGTAAGAAAATGCATTAAAAAGTCTTGTGCAATAATGTTATAATTTTGAAGAAGACAGTTACATTTGTGTAGATGTGCAAATTACGATATATGAATTTGATATGATCCATATGTGTGTATGTTGCAATATTCTTTTTTAAATCTTTTTATAATTGTGTGCTTTATATATGCGTTGTGCGTGCAAAACTAAAGCTGAACATAGTATGACAGGTATATACATAGAACACAATATGTTCTACTGGTACAACTTGTAACCGCGATATTTATTTTGATTTATAATAAATGTGTCTTAAAAAAAAAAAAAAAAAAAAAAATACTTTATAAAGATGTGTTTTAAATGTGCTAATAATATTGTGTATATATATAATTATGCATTATCATTGATATGCTGATAGCAAACATTAAAAGTCCTACATTATAATTTAGTATGTTCAACATTATTTAGGTTATGTGTACATACGTTCCTTGGACAATGAATATGTTGAGTCAGACGTTCTTTAGACACGTGTTACGCAGGTAATGTTTCATAGATTATGTACGATAGGACGTTCACCTTTAAATCGTCACTGGACATTTTCAGATTAAGACGTCAAATAGTTAACATTTTATACCGGTGTTATGTAGTAAAACGGACCATGTAGAAAAAGTGACCAGGTCCTGTTTTCTATGTAGAAAAATGGACCATTAGCCTGTAGAATGTTGACATTTTGTCTAGAAAAATGGAAACTAGCTACCCGGTCAAATTTCTAACATACTAAAAATGATTTGATAGGGAAAAGCAACCACATGTATAACCTACATCAACGCTTGCAATTATAAATGTCGGCATATTATAACAATCATACAGCTGGGGACATTTTCGTAGGTATTTCGTGTTCAACATGTAGTTGATACCGCGAATGTATTTGGGTTCTGTCGGATTACAGTATCTATAACCAATGCATTCCGGAAAAAGTTTGCTTACAATATTTAAAAAAAAAAAAAAAAAAAAAAATAAACTCATGTTTTCATTAGTTGATTACACAACTTCGTCAGTAACCTACTTGTAAACAAATGTTAAAATAAAGATGTTGTCACGTTAAAGTTACTACGTATAACATGCAAGATTTGCATCTTTAAATACCTCTGAAAGCAGGGGTTTCTATGTAGGTATCAACCCCCCGGAACCCCAAATTTCGAGGTTCGGCTCGTGCTTCGCGCTCGCCTAAGTGTACTTGCGTAGACATTAAAACAGATTGTTACGGCCCTGACATTCAAAGACACAAATGGCACAAATCAGCCACCACAGAAAGACAAGATTGTTTATAGCTGGGATGCTGCAGTTGAACAAAACGCAATTCATTTTTGCAAGATAATCATAGTTACTTCCCCTTCTCCAATTGTAAGAGTTTCTTCCCTTCTGTAACACCTTTTTTTAGCTGAATTCAGAACATAATGAAATATTCAAATAAAGAATTTATGAATCAACAAATTGAGGGAAAAAAACCAATTTCATTATATTGGTCAAGATGAAACAGCAATTATATGATCGATAAGATTGTCAACTATGATCACAACGACACAATCATACCATATCGCGAGCACCTGGTTTCGCTT
>JAUMGZ010199714.1:0-12617 GCA_032359645.1 Pododesmus macrochisma | reverse complement strand
GAAAGAAGTCTGGAGACAGGATAAGTACAGCACAATCTGTTACACCACAGTACAAATTCCTTGATCAGCCTAAAACTCTATACAATGTTAACACTTCTTATGGTGTAATGTACAATTGTATGTCAGCTACATTAGACAACATGACCTGGCTGTATGGTGATTATAGAGATTGTCAGTTACATCTTATTGATGAGGCAGGTGTAGAGAAACAAACACTGAAACCTGATGCGCCGCTCTTTATGATATGTACACATCCTGTGACAGGCAAGTTATATGGTACTACATTGAATGACAACACTATCAGACAAGTAGACACACATGCAGTAAACAAACATGAAGTACAGACCAGTGTCTTGTTCACCACTCGTAGTTATCCATATGGTATAGGTTGTACTACAGATGACCACCTGGTTATAACACACCACCATGACAGTAAACTGTGTATATATAACTTTACAGGAGACGTCATATCTACTTATAACTATACAGGATATCAGTATGCAGCAGTGGCAGTGTGTAAGAAGACCAGTAACATTGCTCTGATACAGAGGGAGGATGGTGTTACAGTACTGAACAACAAACTAAAGGTACTGTACACCTACAAAGGACAGGGTTCTAAACAGGGAGAGAAGTTCTGTATTATTACTGCTGTATTTGCTGACAACTACCTATTGGTGGGTGATCATGATAATAAAGCTGTGCATGTGGTTAAAGATGGAACTTTAATACATTCCATTCATAAAAAGAAGATGTCAAAGGTGATGGCACTTTGTGTACAACAGGATCCACTTGTGGTTTATGTAGGTTGTCATGATCCAAACAAAATACTGTGTATCAAATACAAGGAGTGATGTGTCACAGGAAACAACAACTTGAACTAATGATTTAACGATAAAACAAATGTACCTTATAATTTGTTTACAATTTAAATTATTCACATTTTAACCATAAAGGCTAGAATGTTGGTTTTTTTAATGTTGTTATGCCAACAATATCATTTAAGTAGTGTACATGTTCTTTATATTTTTTCAATAATTCATATTTTAGCAATAAAGATAAGAATATATTTTTTTCAAATGTTGTTATTTTTTATATGACTAACAAAATCAGGTGTGTCCTTTTCAGAAAGTGTTTAAAGGCGACAATCCCAGTTGAGATTTCATATCTAAGTTTCAGAATAGTATTCTAGATTCAGATGTCTCTTAATTTAATTCAAAAGTTAGGAGGAGGGCTGATGGCCATATGTTTCATCTTATTCTAGATTCTGCAATAAGCTATAGGTACATGTACATGTATATGAAATGAAAATTCCATATCAACTTTTTAGTCCATCTGGACCGAAGGTCCAAGGTGAACTTTTCTCATACAAATCCTGTCCGTCATCCGTCCGTTCGTCGTTAACGTTTGCCTTAAAGACATATCTTCTGAAAATACTGGGCAGATTTCAACCAAATTTGGCAGTAAACATCCTTAGGAGTAGAGGAATCAAGATTGTACAAATGAAGGACCTGACCCCCAAGGGGACAGGTGGACGGGGCGAAAAGGGGTAAATTTGGCAGTATGCCTTCAAACAACATCTCCTCTGAGACTATTGGACAGATATCAACCAAATTTGGCTTGAAGCATCCTTAGGGGTAGGGGATTCAAGATTGTACAAATGAAGGGGCTGACCTCCCAGGGGACAGGTGGGCGGGCCTAAATGGGTAAATTTGACAGTTTGCCTTTAAACACCATCTCCTCTGAGACTATTAGGCAGATATCGACCAAATTTGGCAGGAAGCATCTTTAGGGGAAGGGGATTCAAGATTGTACAAATGAAATACCTGACTCCCCCAGGGGACAGAAGGGCTGGCCAAAAGGGTTAAATTTGACAGTTTGCCTTTAAACGCCATCTCCTCTGAAACTTTTGGGCAGATTTCAACCAATATTAGCAGAAAGCATTCTTAGGGGAAGAGGATTCAAGATTGTACAATTGAAGTCCTTGACCCCCCCAGGGGGTAGATGGGCGTGGCCTAAAGGGGTAAATTCGACAGTTTGCCTTTAAACGACTTCTCCTCTGAAACTACTGGGCAGATCTCAACCAGATGGATGTTAAGTCCCCATGGGCCTCTTGTATGTTATATACATAATAAGTATATAGATATATTTTGGTTTTAATTCTTTACAAGTATTATTTTGTGGCGAATTAGACTAGAAACATGCAACTGAAGTCAAAGTTTCTTTAAAAAGATTAGTTTTTAAAGGTTATATTTCAAATCATTTAACATCTAAAAAACACCCCGAGAACTAAATTAACAAAAAGTGGTATGAGAACCAAGCTTTTCTTTGTATATGGCCTTACTAGTATAAAAAGATCTGACCTGGGTTGGGTAGATAAGATGCTGTGAGCAGTTACTGCAATTCAACTCACAGAGAAATCGTATAAGTGTATATACTTTCTGAATGTTTGTGGTAAGCTTAATATTTATGATGGTTTATAGATTGTGTACAGTAAAGTTTTTATTTTCCTTGTACTTTTGTCTGCAGTGCATTGTGCTTGCTAACTATTTTCAAATAACAAAATTGAAGAAAAAAATCTATTATTAAAATTGTACACATGTAAATTTGAGTTAAGTTTTGAATAATAGCCCAAGTGTGATCTTTAATACTAAAATTGTAATTGATTGTCAGCTAGTGGAGGTTTCAGGTCAGATCTTATTGAGTATTGTGTAGGACGCCAACTGATGTATATATTGCTTTAAGTCTTTGCTGTGTCTATGTCTGTTTTCTACCCTTCATTCATTTAATTTCATCTGAAATACCTAAAACAGACTCATGTACAGAATTCTCACTTTTTAAAATTTCACTTTTCAACCTAAATTCTACATTCTACTTTTACTTTTCTTGAAACATGTATTCTGCTTTCTTTTATGCAGATTATTGTAGTTAAGAAATAACTTTTAATTGATACAGATGGATATCTTGAAAAAAAGATATTTTTCATTCTCTGAATTTAAATGTTCTTCAATCAAAATGGTTTAGAACTAAAGATGGTTGAAAACAATTTAATGTGAAATTTGAAATTTTTTTTGTATATATGAAATTTATTAAAAATAGTAGGATTGTAGATTGTACATGCATATTCTCTCTGTTGTAGGGTCATGTCATTTTCTTACATTAATGTCATTTTTAAATTGACTGTGAAAACATCTTTATTGTATATATATATATGTACTAATATACAACAGTGTGACACCTATACATTTATGTTGTACAAAGGTAGATAACTCATCGAATAATACTATATGCTATATTGTATCTGGTTTGTTTATATCTACCTATATTCATGGTCAATTATGGATATGATATAACTGTATATTGTGCTTTGGGCTTTCTTCCACACGGTAGGCCAGTCAGCCGCACCGCCAATACCACCTGCTCCTGCTTGGCCAGCTCAGGACTTTGCTGAGATTTTTGACCTTGGTTTTGGACAAGGGTCGCCAACATACAGTCCTCCTATATTTATTGATAACACACCACGTAGACAAACAAAAGCTAGAGGTAGATAGTCTGATCCCCATGCATGAAAACCAGCCCCTAAGCTTGTGGATTTTTAAGGGTTTTGATAAGGAATGGTGTGTTTTCTTTCTTCTTTCAGTTTAGAAAATCCACTGGAAATGATAGATGGATACTTTTGTTATTTGAATGATACTTTTGTTGTTTGAATGATACTTTTGTTGTTTGAATGAAGGTTTAAATATTGCATTGATTACATCAAATGCTAACCCTTTTTGTGAATGAAAATAAGAAATTTTGTTAATAGTTTAATCATTTATGTTGACTTATATTTTTTTCATGTGGTTTTCTGTAGAAATGTATTTTATTTGTGATTTCTAGTACATTTGACCTTGTCCAATTTATGTTTGACAAAACCCCCACTTAAGTTAGTAATTGTAGTAGATTATAAGTATGTTCTCGTACTTTACTTGGTTCTGATTGGGGTTAAGTATACCTTGATACATAAGTGTTTTAACAGGATTCTCTTTATATATAGATATTGTTACACTTTAAATTCCTTAATAAAATGGTGCTCTCTTTCTTCAAATTGAGACAAAATAGTTGAGGTTTGGGATGTTTGTTACCAGTTAATACTGTAGGTTTCTTGTCTTAAAAGTGAAGTATTATATACTTAACGCATATATTATTAAAATTATTAAAAAGTTGTTTAGGTACCGGGGTATATGACTTTTGATGAAGCAATGGATTTGCCAAAGAGGTTGGAGCTTATAGAGAAAACATCTCTGTCTTGATCGATATATAAATGTATTTGACGAGAATGCTTTTATATTGATAACTTGACAACCTGTTGGCCTCTCTTCTTGTCTCAGTATCTAAATTGTTTAGTTTTCCATGCAAAGATTTTCAAAAATAGAAAATAATTTTCATTTTGGTTCAAGTCGTGCATGATAGCATGTTGTTTTATGTGTTGATGGTAAGGATATCAAATTACTAAAAGTAAGATTATCAGTTTCTTTTTGGAGCATTATAATCAAAAGCAATTAGCAGATTCAGTTCAAGCAGCAAGCTACTACATCACAGAAAGGATAAACCCCATTCACGGAAGTTTTTTTTACAGCCTCAAGAAAAATTCCATTCAGGTCAAATAAAAACAAAAAGAAAGAATGTGTATGATCTTGAAGGATTTAAGCTTTCTCTTTCAATGAACTGGTTATTAATAGTATGTTACTAAGTGTTTGAGATTCCTTTCTTGAATACAAATTTGAAATGCTCCCTCAAACTTTGTTTCCATTTTTGTTGTACATATATTAAATGCTTTAGCAATATTGTGTTACTCTTATTAAGGAATGATGAATGCATTTTTGTAACATTTGATATTAAAATTTTAGTCCCGCTGCACATTAATGTACCAGGTAATACTTTGAATAACAGTAATCATTAGCTTTATTTTGTTGGTGTTTTTTAAGTCCAAGGTGAAGTTTTTTTTCACATAGAAATGTCATCTGTCATCTTTTCGTCTAGAGTTAAATTTTCAGTTTTCAACCACTCCTCCATAACCACTGGACCAATTTCGACCAAATTTGGTAAGAAATATCTCTAGGAAAAGGATACAGATTTGTTCAAATAACAGGACTCAGTGACTAGGGGGCAAAAATAGGGAAAATTTGGCAAAGTTTGTTCAAGGCATGTCTCTCTGGTCTAAGATGGGTTATGTATTTTTGGGTAAAAGTTCAACATTACCAGTAGTAATTATGTTAACTTTTCACATTTTCAACTTCTCTTTAAACCCATTCAACTAATTCCATCTAAGCTTGGTCGGACGCATCCTTTAGGGAAAGTTATACAGATTATTTTCAGATTGTGGAGCTCATATCTAAGGAGGTGCCACTTGGGGAATAAAAAGGGGAAAATTCACCCAAATTTAATAATCTTGTAATAAGCTTATCAAATTCCAGATGAAAATATAGTGCTATTCAAACCAGATAGCGTTAAGGCCAAATGGGCCTTTTGTATTTTAACAGCATAATCATTCTGCTTGATAAGTTTAGTGATATGTTGATGAAAACATCAACTTAACGTAGTTCTTTTACTTTAGTTTAAATGACATAGGGAAGAATAAATCTTGAGACGCTCCTTGTTTTAACTTTAAAAGAATATTGTTTCATATTTGATATTTAATTCCTTTGTTTATTTTTCTATTTTGTTTTGTTCTTTCTGTAATTCTGGTACATTATTTTCTGGTTTTCATTTGAAAATAAGTTACTTTCTTAGCACTGGTGATTTTTTTTAACCTTTATTGGTATTTTCTGAACTGTTTTATATGACATATTTTACCACATCTGCTGCCTTTGACCACTTCATGAGACCCATCTGAAGAAGACGTTATGGTTATTTGTTTACTCTATGTTAAATAAAGGGAGCTAATCACTTCATTACAGGCTGATGTTTTTGTGACTTCATTTGGTATACACTTTTTAAAGGGGAAAAAAGCTGCTTATACTTTTTAATAGACACAGTAGTTGAGGGGTTATGTTTATATCAAGGCCATCGTTGTATTAATAAAACTTAAATTATATCCCAACTTATGCTTATATTTTATTAAAAATTTATTTCTGTAACCACAAAATTGCCAATTTCATTGTTCAGCAATCATACAATTATTTTTTAACATTTGAAACGCTTTCGTGTTATAAAAGGGAAACATACGGTTGACCATTTCAGGAAAAGCCTTCTTTCTTGTGTGGTTTAGAGGTTAAATAGTTGTCTCAAATTTTGTTTGTCGTTCAATGTCTTCATTAAAGTATATAGTTTTTCTTTTATTCATACATTCCATAATTCTTTGTTTTTTTATCTCATTTATTTGTAAGTTGTCCATTAAATCATTTAGGTATGCATTCACATAAAGTGTTGTTTGTGTTAGTTGTTTTGAAATACTATGTTAATATTTTAGTACTTCAACATACAGATATATTCAATGCCTTATGTTTTGAAGGTGATGAAAGTTGTGATTGAAATCACAAAAAACTGACTAAAATTATTCAGCAAAATGTCTTTTGTGTTTAACAGTGGATCGGATTAAAAAGCGAATTCATATAATGGGGAATTATAATCACTTTTTGTAGAATTTTTGTGATTTGGGACATAACATAAAAAGTAATCAATATAGTACAAACATGGTCAATGTAAAGCAATTTTACACAAACAATGACAGAACTTGAACTTTCATGTATGTTGATATTGTAAAATTAACATGTGAACATTTTTGTATGTGATTACTCTGTGTTGTGCTTCTAAATTTAAATGTTGCATGTTACAAGGTGACCTTGAATATTGTTTGCAGACAGCATGAAGTTACTTCAATGAAAAGTGTAATTATTGGTTGATGTTCTGATGACGTATATCATCCAACACATTGTATCATCTAATTTACAACTGATCAGAGTTAATAAGTAGTAAGCACGAATTTCAAATAATTTTGTTATCACTGGTTGGCAAAATAAATAAAAAAACTTACCTGAATGGGCAGCAGAATTTATTAAACAGGATCGTTTAATATTCTTTGAATTATCTTAGATTTTCACAAAAAAAGATCTCTTAATAAATAATATTAAGGAAATGTTAGAAATTCTGTACAGAATGCTGTGTTTGTATTTGTGCAGTTTTCCTGAGGTACAGTTCTCCATGTTAGTATGTTTGGCTTGTTTGTTGAATGTTCTCATAATTTTTTTGTAATATGATTGATACCATTTCTGATTTAACCTTACTATAGCATTTTTATTGTGAAGTTGTTTGAAGAAAATGTGTTTGATATATGTAAAAAATATGTTTCTTTGTTGTCTTTGAATGTTTGTAGATACAAATTGAATATTCCTCATGTTAATTCTTATATCATCAAGTATATTACTTGTTTTCATACTTATAATCAGTTTTGTATACATATTGTAAGATTTCTGTTGTTTGAAGTGTGCTTTATATATATTTTAAAGTTGTTTATATTTAAATTGTAAACAGTTATAATTGCATAATATCAATACTGTATTAATGTGGTGCAAAACTATAATAATCTGTTTACATTTGTTTTAATACAGTCATCTGTGTTGTATGCCTTGATTTGTATATCATGATATCATTGGTTCATTCATATCTATCCCACAGTTCCTGATCAATTTGCAGACGGTTCTCATATGATGATGCAGCCAGAAGGTACAACCTATCCCACAATCCTCACACCCTCCTGCCATCCTTATTTACAACAGTCCTTCTTATTGGTTGCTTCTTTCAGAGCTTCAGCAAATAATTATTTTGGTTTCCCTTGTGTTTTCATGATTCAATTTGCTTTATAATTTTGCACATTATTTCACCAATAAGTTTAAATTGTATTACATTGATATAACCTTGTAGTTTATCTATAATGTATTTGTTTATTTAAATATTAGATTTTGTGTGCAATTCTAACTTTCAGTTCTTTTTATTTTGTTTTAATGCACAACCATTAATCATATATTATCCCTTATTCTGCACAATTCTTTTCATTTTAACTTGTAAAGTATATTCAAGTGTTGTGTATGTAAATTACGTAATATATATAAATATGTATTTATATTTATCTTATAAAGTGCTGTATGTATATTTATTACGTGGAGATTAACATAAAAATGTTTACATAACTTATCAAAATGTTCACAAGCCTTATAGAACAATTGAGCTTTTAAGTTTAAATTTGATTATTTTATTGACTTTGTAGACAGGTTTTACCCGCAATGTGAGTTGACTGTTAGTTACTAGGATATGACTAGTAGTGTGTGTATGGTTCTGTGTGTATGGATTGTATGTCTACGTTGTATCAGTGTCTGGTGTATTGTCTGGTACAGTGTTATCCATATAGACAGCATCAGCATTATGTGCACATTGAAAAGTAATACAACAATAACATGAACTTGCACTTGTTTGGAATCATATTCAAACAAGTCATGGGTAGATTGTGGTTGGTGATAGTTAGACAATTTTAGAACTTAATCAACATTTTGTAGGAATTCTTGCTTCTTTTTTGTGTAATTGTAAAATACATTAATTTATTTAATGCAGTTGCCTTGTATCTCTAGGGATCATTGTACCGGTATGAACTTTTGTCCTTTATTTTACTTGCCTACTTAAAGCAGAAAGCATTTCATTTGGAAAATACCTGTAGATTGTTATTAATTTCTGATCAAATTACTTAAATATATTATGGTAGGGATTTGATTATTGAAATCCTTTGTTCAGTTTCTGAATACTTAGCTTCTGAGGAGAAGTTGTTACTTGGACAATTATTTACTAGTAGTACATGTATTCAGTCTCATAGTCTGTGATATAGGTATTGTGTTGATAAGTACTGCACTGTAGAGAACTATATCCTGAATTGAATGACATTTACATCAAGGGGATGAGTATAACATGTACTACGGTATGTGGTCTAGGGATGTAATGTGTTTATTTATTTAAGTGTATATGTACATGAAAACTATATCTATTTGCCACATTATTACAATCAAATAATCTTTATTGGTCGGTGACCAGTTATCGCCATGTGCCAATTATCGCCAAAATGTACGTAGTGGACGCCCGCAAGTACATATTTTTATGAAATTTGAACAGCAGTCAAAACATCTATATATACATCCACTGTGAAGTTTTTGCTGCTTACAAATTTGAGGTTGCCGAGAAATCAAGTAAAAACTGACAGAAAAGACCTATGACGTCGGCTGATCACCGGGGGATTGCATGACTGCAATTGCTAAACAAAGAATTTTGACATTACATCCTGATAGTCTTTCCTCGTTGTCCAGATGATCCACTGAAACCTTAAACTGTCACATTAAACACATTTCAAGCTTTTTACCTTCCCAGTGAAAATACGGGTGACTAACTTGATTGATTAATCCAGCTATAGTTCAGTTAATCAATAAACTGTAATAATTAAACATTGTCACAAAACAACAAATGCTGCTGTGTGCTATGACCTAGCGTAGACACTTCACATTGCAAAATGACTACTTTTGTCAATGTCACATGGTCAAATAAGTTTCTTCACTGTATTAATGAAAAGTGCATAATTTTATCTTAAAAATGCATATAATAATTGCTATCATGCGATATTTTCAAACAGAAATAGAGGAGGAAAGAAAGTGGCAATTATTGGTCCCTGTCCGTGAAATAAGGTTACAGTTTTCGCAGACCCCAAAAGGGGCTGTACTTAATGCGTTTGGAAACCAAACAAAACTACCAGGGTATCCTCTGTGAGAACTTTAGGTAACCTATTTTCAATGTGAAAATTATAACTAAAAACCTACTACCTATTTGTAAAGTTCTAGGTGAAAAACATGCAAAAAATGGCGATAACTGGTCAGTGACCAGTAGGAATGCGAGAGATATTTAATACCTTTTGTGAAATTAGAAATGGAATGTTAGATATATAAACCAAGATTTTCACATACATGTACCGGTAGTTACCTGTTATATTTTGTCACTTTGTTTTAAAATCGAAGAATTTCTTCCACTTTAAATAGACTAAAGTCTTATATATTACAGTCTTTTTCTAAACTCATATTAACAATGTAGCATACTGCAGACATAACTGAAATTGTTCTGTGCTTTGTATTTTGAATTTGTACCTTTGTATTTATGTAGTTTGTCTTTGCCTTGTTTATTTATAAACAAAAATAATTTTTTCAGCAACCCTGAAACAGGAACAGCGGTATCCAGACCAGTTTGCTCCACCAATACCGCCCCCACCTGTGCCACCACCTCCACAGAACCAGTATGGTTACTATGGCAAAGGTTACCTAGCAACATTATAAATGTTTGGTTTTGGTTTTGTTTTCAGGATATTTTGTGCATCGTCAACACAGTTATTCCCCTTTCCATTCAGTACTAAATAAAGGTTTCATGATTTACCAATGTGCTTGAGCTCTATTTTTGTAAGAAACTGCTATCAGATTCATTGAGAGTACATGTATAATAAATGTTGTTCAGTACATGGAAGTAACATTTTTGACTACGTTTGAATAAAATGCACTGAAGATTCAAGCACATAGGTGAAACAGGAAATCTTTATCATTAATATGTTTTCCTGGTTACAGAATTTGCTTGTGTTAAGAATGAATGAAACCTGTATGAAAATTAACACTGTTATTTCTACATGCTTTTTAAAGATAACTGCTTTTTTATAAAAAAATAAAAAAACTAAAGATCAGGTTTTGTAGTTAAACCTGTAAAATCAAGTACTGTATGAATATGGTCTTGACAATATATTTATTCATTACATTTTTGGGGGCCTTCTTTGTAAGTACTGGGTGGAGTAGAGCTTAGTTTGTCAAGAAAGACAACACAAGAAAAGAGGTTTGTCATAAATGGGCATTTATTTTTGGAAATGCCAGAAAACAAAATAATATAAAAATGTACCTAGACAAATCTGGGCCAATAAAAAACGCCTGCCATTCATTTTAAATGCATTTTTTCACAAAATGCTTGTATCTTGGATAAAAAAATTAAGTTGAATATTTGAAGTAAAATTTCACTAGTTTTGCTTTATAAAAATGTGCAGTTGCTTTTGTTTTCATACAACTTTCAAATGTTGGTAAATTACAGGTTTGTGTAAATGAATAATCATGGCTTGAGTTTATCATCATCTCGATCAGTTGGATAATTTGCATACTTTTTACATGTCAGAAAGATCTAAATGGTCATTAGAACTGATATAAGATAAACCCAAACAATGGTATCATTTACTCCTGACTTTATTATTAATAACATTTTTACCTTCTATACCTTTTAAAAGACTGTTGCATGAACATTTGACTGACAGTTTTTGATGTACATGCTCAATTTTGACCATGTTACTTTTGAAAGGATGTTTTCATTTTCTGTTGATTCTGATTTTTTAAGAAATATTATTTTGTAAGAACACAATAAGCAGCACTTCTTTCCAGGCTTGTAGGCCTAAGTCATTTAAGGAAACAAGTACATGATATTGCAAAGTCTTACTAAAACTGTATAAAAGGTGTTGAAGGAATGTTGTAAATACAGAGCTGCACACAGAGTTTAATCACACTCGACTTACTGCACAATTTCATAGCGACATATTAAGCAGCTTGCTTTTTCATAACTACCTTTTGGTTTAAACGATATTTTATTACATAAATTCATTTAAAATGCAATACATACACATCAAATGAATAGGATTTGGTGACAAATATATAATCTTATTTAAGGCCTTCTTCCTGTATACGTTTTAGAGAATAAAAATGTTGTGCAGTTCTGTATTTGTATCCTGCATGCTGTGTATGCAGAGGAACATGAGAAATGTTGTTACCTACCTAACATTAATTTGAATATTTGTTAAGTGAGGCAGTACATTGTTTGCTATGATGGATATTAAAATTTGTATGTGAGAGAATTAAATGTTTTAGTAAAAACTAAAAGGGAAAATAATAATATTCATTGGGAGATGATGCGTGAATGGCAAGAACTTTAATCCAGATAAAAAGGAGTTTAATTTGGCAGGTTTGGAAGAAGATATGATAATATTTAAATTGTAGCAAACAGTTTACTGTGCATAATCTTAGATATTTAGCCTGCCTTGTTTGAATGTGAAGCCACCATCTTGTAAGTAATCCTCTGCTTCATTGTTATTTTACAATAAACAGTCCAACATATTTATAATGGATTTTATATTGCTTCTTATATCCTGTATAGTCATTTTCCACGAATGGCTCACTGTCATTTTGTACAAAATCAATTGAATTCAGTAAATATTTTGGAGCTTGGTTACAAAATGGTGGCACATTAAGTTATCAGTCATTTAACAGAGATATGTTTTCATATTATGCATTTTTGATATTTTTAGTACATTATTTATTTACATGTTTTGTATTTTGATATGTTTGTTTTATTAGTGTGATGCATTGTTGAAATGAATGTTATATTGTATTATGTTATGAGATTTCCTTGATAAACTTATAACTGTGACTTATCTATGGTGTGGTTATATATCTTAAATACATGTGACATATTTAAAAAGGAATTACCTTTCCAAAATATTGAATTTTCAAGGTCTTTGTTACTTCATAAACATACCGGTA
>JAUMGZ010199703.1:0-12617 GCA_032359645.1 Pododesmus macrochisma | reverse complement strand
AGTGGTTCTTGAGAAGAAGTTTAAAATGTTCAATTGTTAACGGACGACGGACGACGGACGACGAACGACGCACGACGACGGATGAAGATAGATGGCAATAGGTCACTTGAGCCTTTGGCTCAGGTGACCTAATAACACACAAAAGTATGTCCATGGGGATAAGTGAAGAAATTTAACATATAATTTCTGCTTTATTGAACAATTCATGTAAAACAACACATGCAAATTTATGATTTTTGTCTTTTATGTTTTGTCTTTTATTAATTATCTCACACGAGGCATATTTATTAAATCATTAAGCAATGTGCAATGCATTTCTGTTAAAAAAAGATTTCTTTTTATAACAAAAATTCTTTTTTTGGCCCCCCCAACCCTCAATATAACAAACCTCTGTGTTGAAAAAACAAAGTTGATGACCACTTATATTTTTACACTTATTTAACATCTACTGATATTGGGAAACATTTGTTGAAAGTTTCATAAAAATCTAACATATACTTTTAAAATGATTGCTGACCTGAGGGCCTCCTTAAGAGGTTACCATATTACTAGTTTATTGTTAAAATTGTCTACAAACATGACATCCTACCACATAAAGTTGCTTTGATTTTATGTAATTTGTTTCTTCAAATTGTTGTGTCTTCATCATTACAGAGTAATTATGTATCAGGTGTCTGTGCAGTATGATTATGTAACTGCATTGTACATGCATTTCTTGATGTCCGATCAATACTGATCATGAGATTGTCAATGAAAGTAAACATTCTACCTGGTAAGTATATGTGTATATACAAATTAATGTATTGTCATGTATATACCTACAATGTAGTAAATATTGAGAACTTTACCTCTATAAATCATCTTTTCAAAATTATCTGTGCTAAAACTCAGCATGTGTTTGAAATCAATTATGTATGTTTCCACATAACTGTGTTGTTTCTGCTATAAAAAGTTTGATTCAGTTATAGCCGTGTATACAAGTGCGTACTATATTGACAATTGAGAAATCTGTGATGCTTGAATTGTGACTATTTACAATCTTACCGTAGAAATAGTTGTCTTGTTTTGAGTTTTTGTCTCCACAGCAGCAAGCACAACAGCACATACAACATTTAGTTTTTTTCTTTGGTTTTCTGGCTTTCTGATGCCTATCAAACACTTTCTTTTTTGTCTTATATTCCTGATTTGGCTTTGAATTTTTTTCTTGACACTGTTTTGTTTTAGAGTTTGCCTGTAAATTCTGTTTACTCTTACAACTGGAGTTTTGCTGTAGTTTATGTTTAGCACTTTCTTGATGTTTTTGTTTTGTGTCCCGATAACATGGTTTCCCATAATGCACTTTATTTGGTATGAGGAGTCCAACACTATCATTGTCCACACTACTATCGGTGAAGTTGTCAAGGAAACCAACAGTTTCTTCATCATCTTTTTCAACTTCTTCATTAACATCTTCCAGCTCCTCGTGGTCAGAATTATCTGATGAATTTTCCAGTAACCAAACACGACTTTCGTGTTTCTCTTTTCCATCCCCCATCACATGTACAAAGCTTTTCTTTTTTTCTCGTATTGTGTATTGAATAAAATATTATTTCAAAGATTACACTTAATCTATACTAAATTATACAATATCCAGGTTGTAAATATACATATGTACAAGAGCAAATTGTTTACTTATTTTTACGTTGAATTCATTCCAACATCAGGATCTTATATATATCTACTACCACATTAAGAAGGAATACTTCACTCCAAAATAAATGAATGTATACTACCTTTAAAATCAATCATCTAATGACAATATCCCAGGAGTAAAACAGAGATTGAAATCTTTCTTGGAAACATCCAAATGAATAATCACAAACCCCACTGAAGGTGGGTGGATACGACTGAAGCATGTTTCACTTGTTGCAACTAAACATGCCTTCCTTAAAAAGCACTGACAATGGTAAAACACCTACAAATCTACCTGGACACAGCGAGCATGTGCAACAGTGAGTTGTGGACTTCATGAATGAAAGATAAAATACAGACACTACAACTACACAGTAGAATCTATCTATGCACGAGATGGCTATTTCTACATATTGTAAACTGCTGACAATAAAATTTGTTTAATAGTGACTGTGTCCAAATTGTGAAAAGAATATCATCTTTGTTAAAAGTAAGTAAAAGTATAATTTACTGCTTTCCTATATAAATGAACTGCTGCACATCATGTATATCCCAAGAGAAGATACATATGTGTTATGTACATACACCAATACAATCACAATCACTTATTTCAATAATTTTCTTCTTGTTGTAAATGTCAAAGTTGATAACTAACTTTTGTGCAAAAGATAAACTTTTACTGTCAACATGGTCAATCAAAGTTGTGCTTGTATTAGCTGTTTTACCAAAAGAACATGAAATTTGGCTACAGGCATCCTTATATACAATCTGGTGTACACCAACTAATTTGACAGGGGACTTTACAGTGGAAATATGATTCAAATTATCCAAATACAGATTTAATTTTCCATAGATAACGAGTGCCATTAACTGTGATTAGCTAATCTCAGGCCTGTAAAATTAATAACTAAACTTCACTATCGCTGGACATTAAAATTCCCCACACATTCTGTTCAAAGGTATCTCAGCATCCCATACATCCAATAGTGCGAATACAGCCTTATAAATGCCAGTAACAATTACGCAAATATTAACTATAACATCCCAAACACAACTTCAAATACCAGCTACTCGCAGTACTACGACCATCATGAAGATTGTTGTCCCTCGGGTGGCATTGTCAGAGAGTATTGACGATGCAAGTTTTTTCCCATATCTATCTATCCAAAGCATGCACTCACTGCTACACAGCTTAGCAGTGCTATGTGGGTATACAAGTCCATACAATACAAAACATAGGTGTGATGTATCTATATCAATGTGTTTTTTCTGGTGCAGAAAACATTTGGACCTAAGTGCCTATAGCACTATTGCATTGTGATTTGAAGTGTCTATCACACAGGGTATATCATTATCCTTCTGTCTTTGCATGCAATGATAGTCTTGCAGTAGTGTGTATTGTAGTAAGTTCAGACATGCTACTGAGGTTGTTTAGTGTACCGGGATATCATATCGTAGATCTGTTTGATGTCACCATACCCTACATAACACATCTAATCTACCCAACACTTATTATTCTCTTTTAATTTAAGAAACCTCAAAACTTAAAGAACATGGATTGACTGCTAGCACATTATCAAGAACAAGCAATACATACAATGTTTTAAAGGTTTCCATGACGATCGCAGCACTTAACAAGTAAAAGAAGAGGATAACTCCAAGCATCATTATTGATCAATTATTAATTAGACAAAGCCAATTTTACTCGCTAACATTTTGGCAAAACAAAGCTATTATGACTACAGCAAGCGACTAGTCGGTCCTGGTCGTCACAATCTGTTAGCAATGTGGAGACACTTTAACATCCTACTTGTTTTATTAGGTGTAAAAACATTTCCACCGATACTCAAACTTTTACGAATGCTGTTAAGATATGCACAGATCTGATAACGGCAGGGATGATCACACTGTGTTCATATAGAGCACGATATTTGTTATACACATCACACTGCTACAGCGAGGAAATTTCTTAGTCCATGCAATGCTATTCGTTAATTAGAATTTTTTTGTTTTGCCAATCAACCACGATCAGACTGTTCTATATGTTCCCTATTCAGTATTAAAATGAAATGGTGACGAGACAAATAAATTGAATCTTCTCAACTTTTAAACTGAAAAAAACATCAAAAACTATTACCATTATAGAGAAATTGGCTAGATCCTGTTTACGATTTGATTTCATTAAATTTGATCTATGTTTTAGATCATAATATATTTCAATTGTGGTATGTAATTGCAGCAATGTATCACCTTTTATGATTATTGCTGATGTTTATAACCAAGCTTCCAGATAGCATTTTTGTCCGACATAAAAAGGGTCCCTTGGGCCTGCAATGCTGTCGATAAATATACAATACACTGTAAAATCAACAAAACAAGCAAATATTCCATCTACTGATCTAGTGCACTGCTGAGATTTTTAACTATACTGATAAATTACATGCCTTGTTTTATCAGGCAAAAAATCAATTAGACACACAACACGCAGGAATACAATACATAGATAAGCAGGATAAATTCTCTATGTTATTCACTCACCCTTTTTACAATCTTATTCAATGTAAAGCTCATTCAAAGGAGCAGTCATGTTATTCAATCTAGGGTAAATATACGAGCAGTATATATAAACATATTATAAAGTAAATCTTTTTCTTTTTCTCTCCTCCGTCATTCTGTCCTATATACTTATATGAGACGTAATAAATCCAATCTCGGGACAGTATTCATATCATTCAGTCATTATCGACACACGTAAAATCAATAACACTCTCAAACTCAAATCACATGAACACAATGCATAGTTACTGCAGCAATAGTTTGAGAACAATCCCATAATATCACACAGAAATGTAATTAAGCACATGATAGCATAAATTGCAAATAAAAGATCCAGAAGAGGTTCTTTCACTCTCACCTAATTTATAAAATATAAGTCCTTTTATAATTATTAAGAAGGTCAGAGCTTGAAAAGGAAATATCCAAAGATGGATGCCTGATGGTAACTCATTTGCTTTCAGATATAAGACTTTCCATAAGGAACATATGAATTTCCAGAGTCAAGATCATGTAGTGTTTAACAGTAGAAACAAGATCTTCAAGATGGATGCTTCGATACACTTTTCTTTTGGATTGTATAAATTGTTTTGTGTACATTTACCTATTGTCATAAAATTATTCTTGATTTGATTCAAGAATCTTGTTTGTAGTTTTTATAAATTTCATTTGTGTACAGTCTTGTCATTTGTTCTTTGTAATTTAATCTTAAACAGATAAAACCAGAAGGGAAATGTAGTTAAAGTTATTTTACGATTAAATCTAAACAAAGAGTCTCAGAGTATTTGATATGGGATAGGGTGAAACTTGAAGAACTCATTTGCTAAGTGAAATACCCAACCCATTTGATTAAATGAATGTATATTCAATTTATTTACACATAAAAACCCTGAAAGACAGTAACATTCTGCAAACTGTCGATATATTATAATGTGTACTGCTAAAAAGACTGATGCATAGGTTTACACCATTACTTCATATCAAATCTAAAATGAAACCTTTAAAATCTTGTCAACTAAAGCATTGTTGTAAAGAAAGATATATACTGGTAACCATTAATAGGGTTTCTAAATGTCTCCATATTATGTAAATTTGGTATGAAAACTTTCTATATTAAAACAATGTACAATATATGATTAAGAGATATTGTGTCATCAGCCAATTTAGGATGGGTTTGAGACATTGTTCTTTTTTAGTTAAGGCCAAAAACACAAAAATGTTGTTTAGGGTTAAATCCATACATTGTTTTTGGTATAATTTTGTTTGTGTTTAATGATCATCTAAATATTACCATACAACTGTATTAACATAGAAACTTAATCATAGAAGGTAAATTCTGAATGATATATAATTGGATTTTTTGCACTGACAGAGCTACATTTTTTAAGAAGCTTCTAGAACTGGATGCAAAAACTTATAGTAAATATTGAAAAATGAAAATATTTCATTATTAAAATTATTAAATTTAAAAGGATTTAGATACATTATATGGAATGCATTACCAAATGTGTTGTGTAATTTAAATTTTATTCTTCAATCACTAAATGGAATGAAAATAACACAATTTTTTCATGCCTACTCATACAATTATAGTTCTGCAGTCCAACAACTTTTATTTGAACTTCAAATCAGAATTTCCATAAACATGATAAAAGCACCCAACTTCTCAAAATGTTCATATCTATTTGCTTGTTTGTTTTATAGGGGTTTAACTTTACCACAACTCATGTCTAGGTCATCTAAATCATGTCTGCTTGAGACATTGTGCACTTATGGTGACTTTATAGTGCTGTCTCACTGAAATGTCATGCCACAGACACATTCACATGATACTTCACTCTCGGTCACATAATATCATGACACTGAGCCAACCAGTCCTCCTTCTACCCAGAAACATTGAGCGCTTAGCAGGGAGCAAGAGAATTACCTAATTCTAACCTAACATCTTAAGTTTGACGCTGACAGGATTCAAACCTCCGCCTACCAGATTACAAAGCTTAACGCTCTACCAATGAGCCTGACAGCGCCAGTTTATACACAACTGAACTGTCTGTTAGTTATTGCTATACTATAGACTGTAAAGTGGTTTTATTTGATGCTTATCATTTGTTAAATTTGCTATTTCAGAACAAAGTGTCAATTCAAAACAACAGGGAACTATAATTATATTTATTATAATTACATCAATACAGCATCTAGTATCCAATCATTGTTTTAGAAAAAAAACAAATAATAAGGTCAAAAATATGTTTCATTTTTTAAAATGGAAAATTTTAACATAGGAAACTTAAGGCTTTAATTACAGTATTTACAGAGTGATCACCAGCATGAATATGTCAAATTAACACTGACATTTTATTATGTAATATTTAATTATACAAATACACTATTCCAGGTAAAATATCACTGTAGGAGTTTATAATCTAAATTAAAACCACCACCAACCCACCTCCTCCTCCTCCCCTTCCTCTATTCAATTTCAAAAATTAGCCTAATTAGCAGTCTATTTCAGCATCACAAATATCAATTAGGAAGAATAACTCTTGTGTGAAAATTTATTATATGATCTCAATTGTATTGCAGGTCAACATAACAATTGCTGGGAAAGATTTTTAATTAAGTTTATTATACATGTTATATATTTTTTCACACTGCAAACATAGATCTATTAACAGATCTTTATGCAAATATGCAGCAGAATTAATATAGAAGATTTAAGATGTAAAGAAAATTTTGAAACCTGAATATTTTTAGTTTGTTCATTTTATAGATGATCGACTGCTCCACTGATATGACGGACTGATATTTTTCAATTATTAACGCTAATGTTACCAGTAAAACAGCACTACAGTGTTTTCTGTCTTTAAATCATGCATGAGATCTCAATACCATTATGACCAATGGGAATCCATTGCTGGCGCTAAAACTTGTGCTCAACTCCACCAAGTCCAGTTAATAGAGGATAGTAAATATCATGTGTTATTTTATACACAAAGACCTACCATCTCAATATGACCTATACAAGAGTTGAAGGGACATTAAACCTCAATAAAACAAACAATAAAACTAACAATATACAAAGGCTTTTATGAAATTATTCTAAATACCAAATACCAGGTACATATATATTAGATAAACAAATATATATACAGGCTTTACTGGATTATTTTTTTTGTATATTTAAACATAGAGTAATCAAAGATTACATAGCTCACCTCTATATGCCTCAACTTTCGAGAAAATGTAAGTCTGATTGAGTAATAGTATTAGGACAAATACTAAGTCCTAAACATGGTCATTCAAGTGGAAAATGTAGGTCAAATCCAGCCTCCAAAACATAGCATGCTCTATGCATCATTAGATACATCAGCCAAGGTAAGTCTGGTTGATGTAGGACTTGTAACTTAAGAAATGACCTCAACCATTCTTTTTAATCATTCTTCTTAACCAAAAACTAAGACCTAAACATGGTCATTTGAGCAGAAAATGTAGGTCAAATCCCCTTAACCATTCTTCTTAACCACAGTATAAGAACGAAAACTAAGTCCTAAACATGGTCATTTGAGTGGAAAATGTAGGTCAAATCCAGTCTTTGAAACATAGCATTTGATATGCATCCTTAGATTCACGAGACATGCAAGTTTGGTTGATCTAGGACCTACAGTTACCTGACCTTAACTTTGTCGAGGTGAGCTAAAAATGGGTTTCATTTACATGTACAAAATTCAAAATTCATAATATTACAATAAAATTTTTGTAGATCATCAATTGAGTACCATTCAGTTTATACATCATTCAATATCGTTCCATAACCTCCTTCCACACCCCCTCACCCCAATGATGATGAGTGTCAATCATAAGTTACTTAAACACAGTATGTATTTTAAAATTCTTCTATCTTGATAATTCAAAAATTTCCTTTTCACCACTGGGTACCTATCATATCTTAACTTCTAAGGGAAGTAACTTTAATTTGGCTATATATGTTAATTAATACAGGAGTAGGCAGATCATCAGCATTGGACTCGGGTTTATTTAAAGAAAGACCGAATTTGTAGATGAATTTCATATCTGTATTAATAAAAATCCAATTCATATCAATAAATATACAATTAGGGCTGTCACAATATACCGGTTTATTGCAATTCAGCTCATATTTATATTGCAACGCATTACAAAGAGCATATACAGGTTTTTCGCGATAATTAATAATTTTCCTTGTTTCCAATAAAAAAGAGACTCATTGTGCCAAATCTTTGTAAAAAACCATTTTGACTCTTGCTTAAATCATTAAATATCACATGGACGCTTGAAAAGCATTAAAAGCACATACATTTCAAGCGCTGTTGAGATTAAAATCTCTAATTAAAACAACAATATGGTGGAGAGTCACGGCACAGAGATTCACATGGTGTCCAACAAAAATACAAAAATGGAATCTTTGCACATTTTGAATAAATATTGATCCTGGCATCTACATTTATACTGTTGCAATATATTGCAATACGTATCGTGATATCAAGTCAAATATTGCAATATGTCGTAGTACACTTTAGCCGTACCGTATTGTTACAGCCCTATATACAATTGACGCTGGTAATCTGCATCTCAACTGAAAACATTGTGTGTCCAGGATGAGAAACATATGAAGTCATGCATGACTTCCAATTGCTGTTCATGTAAATACATATATATATATATAGAGCTATATGTATTTATTTCTTCAAAATAATTATTCAGTAATTTTAATGATCACTTGGTTAAAAGTATGGTAAATATAAGGACTGCTGCACATTTTTTTCCTTCAATAGTTAATATCATTAGAGATATTAGTTTAATTTTTTTTCTTCATATTTATGCCTTATATTAAATACATGTTGAATTCACTGACATAACTTGTTTATCATATGATTGTGGAGTTATTCAATTGCATTTATTTAAAGCCATTACATAATATGCAACGTTGCATATAACTTCAAGCTGTTTTGATTGGCTGTATGGCAAACACGTATACCCATTCTGTTCTGATTGGAGTTGACTTGATTATGACATCACATAACAATGGTATGATGCCATATTTCATTGCTACAGGAAAGACTTTTCAATGCAAATTTTCACACATTTATGATAAAATCAGAAAGAGTGCTTTTAATTAGAGCCATATATATGATAAAGAGAATCTGAAATTTGTTTCCATTTCATTTGAGACTTAAGCTTATTAAACTCGCCATAAATCTCATATGAAATGGAAACTCATTACAGATCCTCTATACAGTGTATGTGGGGAGGTTTATATATAAAATAATAGCCATAACGATACAAACTGTTTGATCCAATCTTAGTTCACTCATTATTAAATACTTGAAGCTAGAAACATACATAAAAGTATGTTTGTTAAAACTTGCTGTGAACTTATGGAAAATACATTTAATTTATATTGTAAGAATAGAGGCATTGCACGTGACGTCACCCGTCCGCCATGTTGGAAGGCAAGCTTAATTTGTTAATCATATTATATAGTGGAAAAACAGGGTGTAGAAACTGTGTGATAAATCAGTTATTCATTCACATAATTTCATTAAAGTAATATATTTGGAAAGAATAAAAATCATGCTTTACAATGATGTTAACGAAAAAGTATTTTATTTGTATTTGAATCCGTAGCGACTGTGTGAATATGGTCAAATCTAGTAAGATTATATAGTCAGCACTCGCCAGTTGCCCTCCACACAGGTAAATTTTGGCCAAAAGCCCTTTAAATCGGCAGTTTAGGGTGACCGTGCAAAGCCTCTATTAGATGACAAAACCAGAGAGAAATGTCACTGTATTATAATTAGGACCTAACTGTAACTTACAGTGTTAGGTCTTGCACCAAGGTAATGTTTAATGGGAAACAACTCTCATGGTCAAATCAAAAAAATCAAGCTATCAATAATATTGGATGCACTCACTGAAACAATCAATCTATAATTAAACTTCCTTGCAACTAAAAAATAAATATGATACATGTTCAACATAACGAGTTTTAAGATGTTATTGTCACGGAGGAAGTCATAGTGCACCTAGTAGATTTATATATTTTTTTTAGTCGTCGTAAATCATTAGATCGCATTGCAATCATTATGTCCAAGTTGTTACTACTGAATTAAAGATGGTTAAATAATTCGTTTGCTGCAAGCCACGGTCAACTACGGTGGTCAACTACAGGTCAACGCAGCAACCAACACGGCACATCACTTGCAGTGCAATACCTGCGATGTGTAACGTATCCCATTTCACTTATGATTTATAATTCATTGTAATGTCTCACCTCTCCTGCGTACAGGACTCGCCATCATCAACAAAACAACTTTTTATAACTTCTAAACTCTGTGCACCATCTTTTGGTAAATCTCCGGAAGTGAGTTCAAAAGGTCAATTTACATCGGAACTCGTTGGAGTTCTTCCTAACTGTAACGCACAGTCAATCTTTTAAAAGGTGGCAATGTCGGCTGAAAACAGTAATATGGACTCAGGATTTTTTGTTTGTTTTATTGTGGTTTAGCGTCCCTTTAACTCGTGTATAGGTCATATCAAGACGGCGTTTGCTTGCAACAGTGCGCACTTGTGGCGACTTTATAGTGCTTTCTCTTTCAAATACCACGCCGCAGACACATTCAGATTGACATATAACATAATTAATTGAGATACATTTTTTTTTAAATAGCCATTATGCTTTGAAGATTGTTTGGATTATCAATAATATCCATGCAGTAGCTATCGAGTGTCACAGCTTTAAAAACATGGCACATTGTTGACCCCGTCGCACAGGGTCTTTGACAGAAAACCAAATTTATTTTGCATACCTATCAATTTTGAACGCCCATCTCGGAAAATTCTTCTGAAGAATCTGGGGAAAGTTGCTGATAAAAGATGCAGAATAAACACATCTAAGGAAGGCACAAGGTCCAGTTCATTAATTTTCATCAAGAAAAATTTAAAGCCGATTTTTGTTAAATTGGCACAATTGGGGTACTGGCACAAACGGGGTACTGTGACTTTAGTGGTATTTGCAAGAAATAAGGACCAAGAAACTTTAAAATGACGATTAAAAAACTAGGAAAATCACTGTACTGTACTGTACTGTACTGTGAAAGTGCAGCCTAAGATACATGTATGGCGTATAAAGGTGAAGAACATGATACATCGGACTGTCAGCCTCGGGGGTGTAGTGATTAGTACGCAGTTCTAATCTCTAAGAAGCGAGAGGTTGGGCACTGCCAGGCGTGTACGTATACTTGTACAACATACTTTACCAGCAGCTCATATCAAGAATTGGTCCGTTGGATGGAGACTAAAAATAGAGGTCCAGTGTCTCTTAGGCAGGTAAAAGAACTCATCGAATAAGAGCCATAAGTGCTAATGTGATGACTAACGAATTGCTTACGAAACCAGTAGCAGTAAGTTACGTATGTAAAGTAAAGTAACAGACTGCATCAACAGGCTTGCACACTTGTCAGATAAAGTCAGCAAGCATTAAAAGTAATAATGATTTACCATATTAAAAACACCTTAGTATGCTAAATAGGGAAAACTAGGGTGCATACTGTTTAATAATCAATACGGATTGGTTGGAGCTGCCAACACCAATGTCTGTGAAAATGAAACTAGAATGTTAATAACTCTAGAAACAATCTCCGTATTCGGACATAACTAGAGTCACATGTTTAAAATGTAGAATCTTCATGATATTTCTCAAAAAATAATTTTAAAAAAGATAAGATACTATCACAATAAATCATTGATCCCTAACGTTAAAAAAGCTAAAAGGACAAATTATTATCAGATTCCGGATTCAATATATCACCGTCACCGGGTGTGCGTTTTTTTCACTGCACTTTTCTCCACCTTATTATGAAAACGTGGGAAAGTACATGGGGTGCAGTTTGGTGCTAAAAATGATGATTTCAGTCAAATATCGTTCTGTAGTATGTTAACACTTGTACTATATTGTAGATTCCTATGTCAGAGTGTTTATTCTTACCTCATAAGCAGACGACAGGACACTTCAGAGAAAGGTGTGCAGGCAAACGAAAGTGAAATCAACGATTTCCAAAACTTCGCTAAAGGTATAACTGTTCAACAGCTGTTCAATACTTGCATAGGTTGCAGACAACTCCCCATCGAATTAAGAATGCCTGAGTCATATTTGTTCAAAAGTAGATAAGATAAGACAGTTTTATTTAACCATTTTTGATCCAACATTTTTTGGCGAGGTTCAGAAGTCATAGACTTCTGATCTCGTCCTTAGTCATCGCGAAACGTGAGAAAATTGCACTCTGCCAATTAACCGCCTTTTCAGAAAATAGTTCTGTTCTACTTACGTTTGTTTTATATAATTGTATTCTTTTCAG
>JAUMGZ010199692.1:0-12620 GCA_032359645.1 Pododesmus macrochisma | reverse complement strand
GAAATGTGCTAAATTATCATTCATGAATTGACTACCAGTATTTATCGTAATATTCTGATAGAAATGTGCTAAATTATCATTCATGAATTGACTACCGGTACTTATCGTAATATTCTGATAGAAATGTGCTAAATTATCATTCATGAATTGACTACCGGTATTTATCGTAATATTCTGGTAGAAATGTGCTAAATTATCATTCATGAATTGACTACCAGTATTTATCGTAATATTCTGATAGAAATGTGCTAAATTATTATCATTCATGAATTGACTACCTGTATTTATCGGTAGAATCACCAGTATGCATGGTTATATGCCATACTGAAAAGAAAAATTCACATTACATCCCCGCAATTCTCACTTCAATATTAAAAACGAATGCCCAATCTCACAACTTGTTAATGGATTGAATCTTCAAGAGAACATATATAGCATGTAGAATCATGTACTGTAGAATGTTTATATATACATTCATCCATTTAACATCTAGAAACTGTCGTCTGTCTGACTATACATATACAAATGTAACTGTTAACACTTTTGACAACCAAAATGTTCCGACACCTTTTGTAAAAAAAAAATGAATTAAGAATATCTGAACACTTTCATGAAATCTTTTACACTTTTTAAAGCATTGTTATTCTGTTTTGACATCCTATGTCCCTGGATGAGGTAGTATGTTAATGGGAATCGCCACTGATTTTTAGGTGCGTATTTCCAACTCTTTCATTCAGAAATTTTCCTTGATAAAACACGTACAGTCTAAATCACGATCTTGCATCAATAAGACCCTTACATTCAAAAGCTTTTTGTAAATACAAATTAAGTCTTCTTCAGTTTAGTTTATTTGGAAATGGGTTCCTTCCATCTTAATTAGCTTATATATGTTCACAAGGAGAATCTCGGCTCGTGCTTTTAGCCTAATTCCTGCATGAGTTCACTGTCACAGTCTGAGCTCGTGTAATCCTTTTCTTGCAATTTGAACTCAGAATCCCCGGATACTCATTGACTATTCTCACACAAGACTTCGTATTTCTGGATTGTGTTTAGAAAAATGATATAAGGCATTTGATGAAAAAAAGAACCTAGTTCTACATTGCATTAGGTTGGCTATCAATTGAGATGCTGCATTGCACTTGGTAGTTAAAAGACATAGCAATTTGCATCACTGCATGTTCTCGTATAATACCAGTCATTTTGTGTTGTACGATATCTCTTATCATTGTTTGATAAGTTCAGTCAGGATAGTCAAGTGATTAGATCATATTCTCTTGTAATTGGCTTTTCGAATTTCAAACTGATAAAATCTGGCATTGATAAAAACGGTTTGACACACTCGATCCGACTGTGAACCTATTGCAGTGCTGTTAAACAAAACAAATCCTTGATTTGAAGGCACAATCAATTACCTAAATTTAGTGGAATATTCCTTATGTCAGAGACATTTTCTGTCCAGTTGTTCTGTATGTATCTATGTGGTCATTGTATGATAAATCTCAAGGGATATATAGTTTTATCTCTTGTTAGACCAAGATGCAAACAAATGAATTGATACATGAGATTGACAGATAGATGGGATTCATCTCCAGTGTTTAGTAAATTGGCCCAATAAAGAAAGCACAACTGTTAATTAATTATGTATTTTTATGTATTTAGTTTGGCCAAATAAAGAAAGCACAACTGTTAATTAATTATGTATTTTTATGTATTTATTTTTGTCCAATACAGAAAGCACAACTGTTTATTAATTATGTATTTTTATGTATTTAGTTTGGTCCATTATAAAGAAAGCACAACTGTTTATTAATTATGTATTTTTATGTATTTAGTTTGGTCCAATAAAGAAAGCACAACTGTTTATTAATTATGTATTTAGTTTGGCCCAATAAAGAAAGCACAACTCTTTATTAACTATGTATTTTTATGTATTTTCAGCAGAAGCATTTATATTTTGTTTATTCAATTTAATCTGGAAGATCATGACTTTGTTTTGAAGTGAAAAATATATAGTTATATAAATAATGTAGAGAATATATTGAACTGATTTTGATTTTTGCTTCAAATTACAAATAAAAAGAATTGTCAATTAGTGACATAACTTATATATATACCTATATATGCAAAATTGTAATTAATCGTAATGTTGCAAGGTATTTTTTCTTTCACTTTGATTTTGTCATCATTTTCATTTGAAGAGAATTTTGTTGACTTATTGACATTTGGTTTTTTAGCAACAATATTTCATTAATTAGTTCTCAACTATTCTGTAAGAGATATTTTTAATATATAGTAACATATTTTTATACCAATTTTTTTCTTCAGAAAAGTTATCTGCTTAGTAAAAGATTGAAAATTTACCTGGGAATTTAGCATCTTTATTTTACTAATTTAGCAATGTTCATTTACCTGGAATTTAAGCAAACTTTAACTTAAAATTTAACTAAATGAATTTACTTGGATCTTCATCTTACTTACATACTATTATAAGCAGACTGTTAATTGACTTCTGTTTGTTCTTGGAGAAAAAAATATTGAATAAAAATCAAATCTGCAACTATATTTTTCAGCATTAACAAAGAAATTTGTAAATATGGGCAGTCATAAATATTTTCTTACCTTATGTTGTTGAATTTGTCCCGTAATCCTACATAACTACATATGGTTAGCAGTGTATTTATCCTGTAGTGTGATACAACAGTGTTCCACCTGTCTGATGTGTATTACAGCAAACACAGCTGCTATACTGCTCTGGTGTGATGGTGCAATGTTATAGTGGCAGCCAGTGGGACTGACAGTATAGCTACTTCTGGCACCCTATAATCAGGCTTTATTATATAAATATAAACATACCAGACATTTCACTGCAAAGACAGCTGATTTGTGTGTTATTCAGAATAAGATCATTTAATAACAGAGATCACATATCTGATATGATGGATGGTGTGTTCTTTACAATGTTTGTATATAGGTAATATTTGTGTATGTTAAATCTCACCTCATTGATCATATGTAAGGGTTGCTCTAACAGATGTCACCTTGTTCTCAGTGACTGGCACAGTAGCATTTCTCTTCGTGATCCAGTAGGCACGGGTCCGATTCTGGCTATGTCAAACCTAAGATGTTAGAATTGGTCAATCTTCACGCTCCCTGTTAAGATCGAAGCATTACTTAGTAGGAGGACTGGTTGGCTCAGTGTCAGGACAATGTGACCAAGTGAAGTATCATGTCAATGTGTCGATTGCATCGTGATATTTCATTGAGACAGCACTATGAAGTTGCTATAAGTGTGCACTGTCATAAGGAGACACTGCCTTGATATAGGCTGGCTAAAACATGCATATCACAGGATAATTTTCACCATGTGTGTTGTGATCCCTTCTAAACCTATTAAAATGGGTTTTATACATAAATGCATACGTGTCAACTTTTTGAAATTTTCATGGGGGAGAAAACGCGAAGCAAAATCTTAAAATGTCTTTAATACTTATATACAATGCCCTATATAACAAAAATAGTAGTGTAAACTGCCTCTTTTTAAGAAATTCTGTGCACTACACTAAGTTGAAGCAAGTAATTAAGCAAGGTTTAGGTATGGCAAAAGGGAAAATTGTGTGTGAAAAATAGGGAGAGTTGGCAACTATGACTTTTGACGCAGCATTTCCATCTATATATATATATATATATAGTGTGTGTGTGACCTAATTGTACTTTGGGTTATCTTTTTTATTATTTTTACATTGTTTCATTATCTTGTAATGTATGTAAATTTTATATTTTGATGATATCTGTCATTTTATTACAAGTGAAGCTTCGATACATTGCGTATTTTTGTTTTAATCTTAAAGTACATACTATATTGTTACAGACTAGTTTTAACTTTAGTGTCAGACTATATTTGTACTGTGGACTAGCCCCGAGTCTTATGTCGTCTGTAGTTTGGACATTCTCTGCTCCTGGAAGTGTCACTATCTATAGACGTATCACACCTTTTTGTATTGTCGCGTGCCAGGTCTCCGTGGGTTTAACGGCTCTATTGGTACACTCTCGTACCCCATGGTCATTTCATTATCTAATCATTTACATCTTTGTAAATATTGTCGCTTCATTTAACTGCTAATGTTCCGAGAAATTATTGATATGTCAGATTGACAATGAAATATGTACCTTAAATCTTACAATGATTACCTAAATCCTACAATGAGTATAAGACACTTTCTTCCCGCTGATTTCTTATCACGTGTGATTCTAATTTTCATGCACCTAAGTCGTAAAGATTGCAGTGTAATGATGGGTCATAGAAAAATGATCGAACGATACTCTGAAGTTAGAAATCGATTATGTGAGAAATGAACACATGAATTGAATATTCAGAGATGGGATCGGTTTATCTGCTAATGTTATGTTGCGGCGAGACATTGTTATACTGATTTATAGAGACGTTGTAATTCTGATTTAGTAAGACGTAATTGTCCTTATTTGTGTTTTCAATTCTTACAGAATTAATGCTAAATCAAATTCTACCTTTGTAGAGTTGATGAACTGGAGATGGGTCTATTCAATGAATTTTCACTACAGTTGTTGACATTCTCACTATCTAAATCATACTTTGATGATTAGCTTGAAAACGTAAGCCTTTTCTTATGCCGACGATCTCGCGAAAACTGCAGATGGAAAAATGTTCTCGAACCAGTTTCGAGGAATCGAGGGCGTCACCTTAATTTGGTGCTAAAATCAGGAATGGTGATTTAAGGTTATATTCCTTTTTATAACGTTGTCTTGAGAAAATTAAAGAAAAGTTATACGAGTTTTAATTTCAAAGGGCAAAGTGGTAGCCTTGAAAAGTGATCCTTTATAGCTGTCAACATAAATAATGTTTTAATAGATCCGTGTTCTTTATGACGAGTTCGCATACCAGTCCGAACAACGGCCAAACCGTCATAATAGACCTCTGCTTCGTCGACTCGCGGCGGTCAGTTGAGTGGACAAAACCTGATCAGACCACCTGATCTTTGACCAGTATTAAATAGCACACAATTCTTTATAGAAACTGCTCTTAAAATGTCTTTGCTTTGACCATCATTTACAAACGCATTCACAGCGAGCCCAACCGTCTCCTGGTGTGAATGGGTCAGGTTTCATTTATTGGGGTGGTCACTCGTGCAGTCCACGCGCTCTGATGTTTTCGCCTTAATCAGTCAATTGAGAAAGAGAATAGACCCAATTGGCCACGTGCAGAGAAGTCAATCATGAATCATTTCTCGTAATACAATGCAACGGACAACCGCTTACAAAAATCACAGTCATCTACCATAAACAAATACTTGTATTCCGGCGATTGTCCACGTCCACACTAATAAACCCCTGACCGTTACTGGGCAATATTTTCTTTCAAATGTGATGTATTTTCAACAGAACAACACCAGTCAACACTAGACACACATGTAAAGAAATAGAAGGTTATTACCTAGTCTTGTGTTAATACAAAAAGCCATCCACCTGACTGTCGTACGTACTCAGAGTACAAAGGAAACCCGTCCGCTTTAGATGTTGAAATAAATATTTTATTTATGATTTTTGTTTGTGAAGAACAAAGAGTCAGTTTGTAAATACTTCTGTCGCCAAATCCAGGATGAAAAGTGTTGTTTTTGTTTTTTTGTTTTGGTTATTTACTCAGACTGAGATGGATACACAACCGACGCTTTTTTGTCAATTTTATTTTTTTATTATTGTACTAGGGCACCCACCACACTTCAATTATATAATATCATTATAAAATGTTCAATTTTTCGCAATGTACGCTTTTCCCCCCGAATCTCAATATAAACAACTTCATTGATAGCTGTTATTAATGACACCTGAGTTTAATACTATCCTGCCATTCGGAATATTGCATATTGGAACTTTTCCGTTAAAATAAGTAAGGCCAGGGAATCCTCAATGCATTTATTCCCGACAATTGGTAATCCTTCAAATTTTGAGGATCTCTGAAAATATATACATTGTAAACGAAAAAACATTTTAACATCCCTGAGCACATACTTTAGCGCTTCAAGAAAGACAACCACAAGAACATAATCATACATTCCTCGCACATACATTACAACTCTCCCCAAACAGACATTACAACTCTCCTCTGACAGAAATTACAACTCTCCCCAGACAAACATAACAACACTCCTTTGACAGACATTACAACACTCATCAGACATTACAACACTCCTCAGACAGACATCACAACACTCCACAGACAGACATTACAACACTCCTCAGACAGACATTACAAAACTCCTCAGACAGACATAACAACACTCCACAGACAGACATTACAACACTCCTCAGACAGACATTACAACACTCCCCTGACAGACATTACAACACTCCTCAGACAGACATTACAACATTTCTTAGACAGATATCACAACACTTCTCAGACAGACATCACAACATTTCTCAGTCAGACATGAAAACACTACTCCAACGGACTATACAACACTCCTCAGACAGACATTACAACACTACTCAGACGGAAACTTACAACACTCCTCAGACGGACATTACAACACTCCTCTAACAAACATTACAACACTCCTCTGACAGACATTACAACACTTCTCAGACAGACATTTCAACACTCCTCAAACAGACATTACAACACTCCTCAGACAGACATTACAACACTCCTCAGACGGACATTACAAACTCCTCTAACAAACATTACAACACTTCTTTGACAGACATTACAACACTCCTTAGACAGACATTACAACACTCCTCAGACGGAAAATAAAAACACTCCTCAGACATTACAACACTCCTCAGACAGACATTACAACACTCCTCAAACATTACAACACTCCTCAGACATTACAACACTCCTCAGACAGACATTACAACACTCATCAGACAGACATTACAACATTCCTCAGACAGACATTACAACACTTCTCAAACAGACATTACAAAACTCCTCAGACAGACATTACAACACTCCTCAGACATTACAACACTCCTCAGACAGACATTACAACACTCCTCAGACAGACATCACAACACTTCTCAAACAAACATTACAACACTCCTCAGACATTACAACACTCCTCAGACATTACAACACTCCACAGACAGACATTACAACACTCCTCAGACAGACATTAAAACACTCTTCTGACAGACATTACAACACTCCTCAGACAGACATTACAACACTCCTCAGACAGACATTACAACACTCCTCAGACATTACAACACTCCTCAGACAGACATTACAACACTCCTCAGACGGACATTACAACACTCCTCAGACAGACATTACAACACTCCTCAAACAGACATTACAACATTTCTCAGACAGACATTACAACACTCCTCAAACAGACATTACAACACTCCTCAGACAGACATTACAACACTCCACAGACAGACATTACAACACTCCTCAGACATACATTACAACACTCCTCAGACAGACATTACAACACACCTCAGACGGACATTACAACACTCCTCAGACATTACAACACTCCACAGACAAACATTACAACACTCCTCAGACATACATTACAACACTCCTCAGACAGACATTACAACACTCCTCAGACATTACAACACTCCACAGACATACATTACAACACTCCACAGACAGACATTACAACACTCCTCGGACATTACAACACTCCACAGACAGACATTACAACACTCCATAGACAGACATTACAACTCTCCTCAGACAGGTATTTCAACATTTTGAAACATGACATGTGTACATACATTTGAGTGTACTACAATCATACTTTGATTAAGCAGACAATTCACAATAAATTGGGGGTTTTTTTTGGGGGGGGGGGGTGCATCTTAATAGTGAACTTTAAGCAACAAAAGCAATTGTGTTCAGACCATAATCTCTATTGGCGATATTTACGTTTCAACGTTACACATGTTCTGATGTTTAAACTTTACTAACCTGAGCACTTGGAAAATTTGGACACAGGTTACAATTTAGTTAAAAGTGGATATACAGAATGAATATATATATATATATATATATATATATACCAAAACAAGTACAATATACTTTATTGACATGTCTAAAATGTAGTACAGCATTATATTGCTACCGAACAGCATTCCTACAAAACGTTTACCTAACATACCTGACCACAAAAAAAAAACATTCATTAGACTGTGGACAACAAAGGTGAAAATATTTAAACATAGGGTATTAACTTTATGTGTGTATTATCTCAGAAAGGATTTCTGACACCTAACTCATTGTCTCCCAACATATGACCTGATAATATAAGAAACAACACAGTCACAGAATGGGGAGAACATCACTGATGATGTAGAACACCTTCCGGATACATGAAACCACAATGTCAGTATACATGTACGTAATACATGAGACCACAATGTCAGTATACTTAAAACAAGAATACAACTAAAGGCAAGTCACCCGTAATTCAATTAAACTTGATAATTAAGTTAATGAGGTAAGGGAAAAGAAATACACAAAACCTGCATATTTCAAACTTAAAGTTTCTTCTTAAACAGAACGACGAAAATACAAACTCAAAGGACAGTGACAGTCACTATAACAATAAACCTTTAAGTAACCTCGCATAAGTACCAATCATGAACGAAATATAAAACTCGCAACTATACAAAACCTGAACCTCGCAACAAATGTACAAAACTTGGACTAGAATAACAAACAACGATACCAAACATGAACCTTTTAACAATGTCAAAGTTGAACCTCGGCTCAATATATACCAAACATGAACCTTTTAACAATATCAAAGTTGAACCTCGGCTCAATATATACCAAACATGAACCCCAGCACAAATGTTTGAATACTTATATGAACAACAAAGATGAAACAACAACTTCAAAGGTTTTTATGATTTATTTTACATAGCAAAAATAGCAATAATATTACAAATTCTATAAATATATTTCTATATACATAATTTATATTCTTTTTCATAATTTCATGAACATTGGTATAAATGGATTTAAAAAATATACTCGAGATACAAATCTGTATGACGATATCTGATATTTAATGGGAAAGTGTTAATGGAATGAAATTTTGTATAAAAATAATTTCAAAATAATATTTGGGTTACCTCCCCTTGAACACATTGGTGAAATAATCTCTCGAACAAATACTGGTACGCCACTTGGAAAGAAAGCATTTAATTCGATAATCAAATATCGATAACTGAATTACTGCCAAGTAAATAAATAATGATGTCTATGTGTATTTGGATAAAACAAATACCGTGTGATCATCTGAATAATTCATACGAGTTACTTTTACGGAGAAGTAATATTATAAGCATTGTTAAAGTATACAAATTATGACAAACTGTAAATGTTATATAAACAATGGATTTCGTCTTTAAAAAATATATAAAAGATAAGAAATACTTTTACTCGGAAAACAAAATTAAAGTGAAAATTACTGAATTTTCTGGAATATCACAACCTACCGCTTTGCTTTAAACTACAAATATACGCGCTTTTATAATAAATATCACATCACATCTGACTGTTTTTTTCTGTTGATCAATGTTAATTCAGTTTCTAAAAATGTCAATAAATTTCAAACGTGTAACCTTCTGATGTATCCGAATGTTCTGTTGGGCTATGAGGTGGGAGATGAATACCAGAGTCTTTGGAGTTCACAGAATATCCCAGACATGCACTGTTCCATTCCAAGTTTGAGGAATGTCCATACGCAAAACTTGAAGTATCCATATGACAGTTTTGTGACGTAACGGGTCGCACAGGAGAAAGGTACTGAGAATTGTCCGTCACAGGCAATACCTGCTGAAACTGTAATGGCGAAGACGCCGAACTAGGCGGCGAGAGTCTGAAATGAGTTGTTAATGGTGAATGCTGTTGTTGATGCTGATGCTGCTGCTGCTGATGTTGAGGTGACTGGAGCTGTGATGACTGGTGATGGGGAAGCTGGAAATGAGGAACAGCCAATTGAGAGTCTAGTAACTTTGGCACTAACATTGCCGAGCACTCAGAAATGTCCATCTCCCTATCACAAGCACTATTACGTAGAGGACCGTTTTCTAACTTCACATTTTTAGCACTAATATCGTCTTTCTCATTCGACCCACTTGGCGTTTTCTCTACAACATCAAGCGTTTGAGACAATGCCCATATATAGTTATATGCCATCCTCAATGTTTCTATTTTCGTCAGTTTGTTGTCGCCGGTTATGGTTGCTGGTAAAACTTCCCTCAGTTCATCTAGAGCATCATTTAAACCGTGCATTCTACTTCTTTCTCTATCGTTGGCTTTGTTTCTGCGAGTTTTCTTAATTTTTAATACCACCGTTGGACTTCTGCATCTTTGGCGAGATTTGTTGTATCGTTTTTTCTTTGGAGTCGTGGCAGTATTGTCCAGTAATGGAGATGCCACGGAGATATTCTCCTTCGCTGATTGTATGAAAACTTCGTTATCCTGGTAATCCAGATCTGAGAGAGAGTCTGCATTGGACGATTGTGACACCACTGATGAAACTCTGGAATAACTAGAAAAACTTGTAATACTGTCTGCTGGAGACGGCATTGATAAAATAACGGAAGACATAGTTCTCTGGACAACTGTATCAACTGACCAGTGAGCTTAACACTTGTGTTCTTATCTGAAACTTGTCGATGAAGTGTTAATGTATAACCAGGGGTAGATTATATACCGCTGTCAGTCAGTCTCGGGTCGCGCGACACTCGGGCACTCAAATTGTCATGACAAAAGACCACCTGAATAGCTGGGCGTTAATAACTAGCCATCAGCCAATCGGATAATGACTACCGTATAGTTGGTCACGTGCGCACGCGCCTGTGTTTACACTAGGAACGGAAGAGATTGGACTATGAAAACATAGCGGTGATTGTTAAATTACCTTGGGACCTCCTCCACCCGATTAGACACATTAGTAAAGCGACTCTCTCACTTAGCGTGAAATTGCCAAAAATTAGAAACACCTCCGTGAATGGGACACGAGCCTTCAACAAATTGACTAAAACAACCGACGCCGTGTTTATGTAGGGTACCCGGCCACTAATTCAACAATCACACCCTGTAAAAACTTAAATGTTTTACAAAGGTCCCGCCGACCCCTACAACAGATGGTCACACCCTCGAATATTGTTTATCTTTAAAATAAAACAAGAAAAACCGATAACATCAAAAGAAATTAAAGCTATACCATATCCCTCAGAAATACCCAAAGAAAATAGAAAGTGATACATTCGTCCCGTAGCAAAAGAAAATAATTCAATTAATTTAATTTACTTATATAACGCACTTCTGTTACTTTATTTGATATTGATCTCGTTTGAAACTAATAAATAATAATATTCTCAATTTACTTCAAAGAAACGAAAAGTCGCAAGTTAATTATTTGTGAAAACTTCTATTGTGTGTTTAAAGGAAATAAAGAAAGTCGATCTCTAATTAAGTTAATCAATTGGCGTTATAAATGGCTGTGATACACTGGTGTAGACACTCTGAGTGAGAATCTCTTCTCGTTATAGGTTACTTAGTGTCCACGGTGCGGAAACAACCTAATTATATTGCATTACACTAAAGATTGTATACAATAAGTTAATTACGATTTAGAGAAGGCAGTTAATAAACAAGTTATCTAAATAAAACATATTTCGCGTTTAGTGTGAAAATATTTTTTCAAGAAAGAACACACTTTAACGTAGATCATTCTTCTTTCACAGAATTATTTTTAATTACGTTTTATCATCAACTGAGAAATGTATAAATTTTATGATTCCATATTTTTTGCTTGTAGAAATCTATTGATAATCAACCCGTGAAACGGATTTATATAAGTTTTTAACTTGTTTCCGAATCCCAGTGCATGTAAACTTATATTATGTAAGTACTATATGTTATTGAAATAACATATTGATTAAACTAACTCGTGTACGGCGTTAGTGTTATGCGTGTATTATTTTATATTTTAATTCAGTCGTTCTTATGTTTTCAGTCGCAATATAAAAATTGTATTTATTAAAGAATACTTATTAATCGTAAAAGAATAAGAATTTTTTTTAGATCTTCGATCTTTTATTTTTTTAGAGGGTGACAGTTTGAGCAGGGACAAAGAGATGTTTGTTCAAACGTCTTCTTATGTCTTCTGTATTGAAGAAATATCCATCTGTTTTTTCATCGCCACATGTATATAAAATCACTGATATAAAAAGCGTGGCTTTTTTATTCTTTTTATAGTACAGATTTAAAGTTCAATTTGAAACTGAAGAATATCGTATCTCATTAATATTTAAGTAGGAAACGTAACTTGGACAAACATTCAGCGTTTGTAAATATAATTATACAGTTCGATTCTCGACATATCGATTAGGTTTTTAAAAAGCCTCTGTTTTACTATTTTTAAAAAAAACCCAAAGAAATCCCTCCGTATACAAATTGACAAGACTTTTTTGTACCCATAATGTAAAGGAACTGTGCGACTTGGGTAAATATTTAGGTTGAGCGCTTACATTATATACGAGCAAATATCAGTTGTAGCACATGACTTAGTCTAATTATTAGATCAGTGAAGTTTGATCTATAATCT
>JAUMGZ010199691.1:0-23415 GCA_032359645.1 Pododesmus macrochisma | reverse complement strand
GGTTTGTTTTTCATCATTTTTTTGCACGCTTAAAATTCTGGATATGGTAACGTTTCAAAATCTGAAATCTGGCTCTTTTTTATTTCCTATAGTGGTCTCTAAATCTAGTTCGCCAGAGCGTTGATGATGTCCTTGTGTACATTATTTGAAAAATGGCGCAACAACAAAGGTGTTTTACACCAAAAAAAAAATAAGTAAAACAAATGTATTTAATACAAAAAACCGCAGTATGATAAAGGATGAAGTACACTTTTGCAGGGGGGGCGGGGGGTTTGAAAAAAGCGTTTTGTTTGCAGACTTTGGAAAAAGGATGATAATTATGGATGACCCCTAATTAGAGCTGTTTTTAAGTGTTGTTTTTTCGATCATTTGGAATCTCTGTAGGAACAATTGTATTAAAGCTCAGAAAAAGTGTAATTATTTTAATGTAACTTTGTAAAGACAAACCACTCTAATCTGTTTCCAGGTGCCTTACTGATAGAACATGCTGCTGAGGCTGGTATGGACCAGACAGATGTCTACACTGCACAGAGGTACAATGATAAAGATAGAAGTTAGACTTATACAAGTAATCTGTTAATTACTCAGAGTTACTTAAATTTGGAATGAAACATTAATTAATACCTGTTTCAAATAAAGTCTTGGTATCTTTTAGGTTAATTTGGAATTTTATTTTATTTATATATTGTAGTATCCATCAGGTGACCCTTAAGGCCTGTACTTAACCGTTGTAACAAAATAAATATTTGAGAGAAAAAAATTATTAATTAATTTATATTAACCCTGAATGTTGTATAACAGAATCATGATTCAACATTCAAGTTTGATTGTACAAGGTAATGGTTTTAATTACATTATCTATATGAACTACTGTTATTTTATGTATGTATGTTTCAGGTGGTGTGAGAAAGATTTAACGCCAGTTGTCACTAACCACCAAAACAAACATTTTGGACCTGACAGTGCAAACTTGGACTATCATCTTGTGTTTAATAATTATCATGATAAAAACAGAATATAGATTGAAGAATGCAGATCAAGTTTATTGTTCTATGGATAATATAACTGCTAAGAGGAGTTTTGATGCTTAGTGGAGTTTTAGTGCTAAGTGGAGTCTTGCGTCTAAGTGGAATCTTATTGCTAAACAGTCTTAATTGTAAACATTTTTCCATGAATTTAGATTTGAATTAGTGCCAATTACAGACAGATGACATTTATAGCCAGTGTAAATAGATAATATGCAAGATTTCATTAATGGTTTCAACAATCATGTTAATTCGACTGTGATATTTTGTGATAAATAATGGTTATGCAGCTATAAATAGAACATTGAAGTTTATTATTTGAATTACATGTATGTTATTTGTCATAGTGTAAAAGTTTATAAAAATGTTATTTTGACTTTCGTGAATAATAATGTTTAAGAATGATGAGTCATTGTGTTCTCCATGATGATTACAGAATGTATTAAGATGAATAGTTTTATAATATTGGTACATTGTAATATTAAAGGTGATAAAGAATTTAGTAGAAATCTACTATGGGAGTAAGTAAGGTTAAGAAACATTCAAAATGTTTAACACACAAAAAGAATGGGGTGTGGGTACTGTAGATTTATTTCTAAAAATTTAAAAGTCAGCTTACTTAAGATTGCATAATCATGTTTTTATTTTAAAATATGTTTGTAATTTATTGTGTTTGTTATGTATAGAAGTATGCAATTCATATGCAGAACCCAAATATCAGACAAAGTTTTAAATGAAAATAATTTAAGTATCCAATGCATGTAAAACTAATGGGTGCAGGTGGTGTTTCTATCTTTTTACCAATTACTTTTCTACTTGATCAGTTTTTTCTACTTGACTGTTACTTTAGATAAAGTAATAGAACGACAATTAGAATGTGTATCTTGTTTTAAACTTGTACTGATATTAATTACACAGTATACAAGTACAATTATACAATCAAATATCAGGTTTCATTTATTTGAATTAAGTTTCTTATTTGTTCCATTATGTTATATTTTAATTGTTCATGGAGTAAACCTCTGTATAAGTTTGTCTTTTAATTTATGTTTCTCATTATTCATGTTTATATTCAAGGCAGTTATAAATAATAGGAGTTTTGATTCCTGAAAATGAAAATATCAAATACTTATTAAATGAATATATAAAAAAAAAAAACACACATTTACTTTCGTTCTTTATTTCAAACATCACAAAATATCTGACCCATAAGAGTTAAAATATCTGACTTATCTGCGTGAGCTGTAATACAGTAAAACTGCACATGAGCAACTGACTTATTGCTTGTGTCGCCATTTCAATCCTGTCAGAAAATCATAAAAATTTCTATAGAAGGCAATAGGATAATAGATTTGTGATTCTTATAGCACTTAATAATATCAATTTTGGAGAACCCATGTGATATGTTTACACTACCCGCAGTTAACGGTATAATGGGAGCCATTTGTTTAATTGATAACACTTGAAAATATAAATTGTTACCGGTATTAAAATTAATCCAATCCATCTAACATTGAAAGCCACACAACAAATGTTAATGTTATTGTATAAAAACCAATTAAGTGTTTCAAGTGAATTAAACAGAAGAAATTTTGCTAAAAATACACTTTACTTTTGATAGTTTGTTAAATCCTGATTTTCACCTTTTTTCCCAATAATGAATAGAAGTTGAAAAGAACACAACCTGCAAATTGCTAATTTCTATGATTTATTGAGTCTAAATATTGCGAGAGTCCTTATATTCCATGTACAATATATGTTCTTTTTTCAGTAATTCATCCATACAGATTGCCTCTGTGCGTAGACTCAATTGTTTTTAGTGAACAGCTGGACTCTTGATAAATATAAATCATGTTCAAAGTTGATTGATGTTGTTTCTGGAATGAACTGATTGTTTTCCCATCATCAGATTATGCAATTATTGAATTTTATGCCCCCCCCCCCCCCCCCCATGGAAAAAGGGTGTAGCAGTGTTACCGATATCTGTACATGTGTATGTGTCGATGTCACACATTGTGTTTCCACCCAATAACTTTTGAAGGAATTAAAGATTTTGAATCATAGGCATATTGGTGTATCTTGTCAATGTACAGTTCAAGTTTGATATTTGTGAAAATCCAACCTTTTGTACCAGAATTGTGGCCCTTTTCCGGTCACATATTTCATTTCTTCACAATAACTGTTGACAAAAATTGAGTTTGAATCATATTTGGAATATATGAATATCTCCTTAATATACAGGTCAAGTTCAAGTTTTGTTAAAACGCTACAAATTATACTAGTTATGACCTTTTTCTTGTCACATATTTTAATTATGGGCTCAGTCTTGAAGAAATTGAAGAATTTGAATCAAATTTGGAATATCAGTGTATTTAATCAATACATAGGACAAGTTTGATATTTGTGAAAAGCGACTATTTGCACCAGAGTTGCAGCCCTTTTTTTGGTTTTCTGCACAATAAACTTTGCTAAAATTGACAAAATTGCAAGTAATGATAAGTACTACAAACTTGAAACTATTGTGTTATCTTTCCTTGAAGACTTCTTCACCAAAAATAAGAAGTAGATCTCAGCGACATTTGTGGCCTAAATCTTTTTCTTCAATGATTTCACTTAGATTCTTGGTAAGAGTTCTTGATTGATTCTGTGTACAAGGAATTTTAAGTCCAACAGATTTGAAACTTCTTGTGTGGTTTCTGTTTGAAGTGTTCTAAATACAACAAAAAAATAGGTCACTTTCACCTTAAGTAACCAATACTTTCCATTTCAATTATTTTATTCAAATTGATGGTTAGACTTTTGATCATCTTCAGTAACAAGGAAGATTAAGTCACATAGACTTGAAACTTTATGTACCGTTATGGTTCTCTTTTAAGAACACTACATACAAAATAAAAAGTAGGTCACAGTGAATTTGTGACCTATATTTATTACTTCAATGATTTCACTTAGTTTCTTTGATAGATTTCTTGATTGATTGACTCTGTGTACAAAGAACTACGGTACAAGTCCTGCAAACATGAATCTTTGTAAGTGGTTTTAGTTTAAGAAGTGCAACTCGTTTATATTAAATGTAGGTCACTGTGATCTATTTTTCCGCTTTATTGACCATTGTTACACTTTGTTTTTAACTATATATATATATTTTCAAGGAACTTTAAGTTTGATCTACAGTCATGAAACTTCATGTACATGTATATTTAAAGTTTAAGAAGTATACACATTGAAATCAAGAGACAAGAAATTAAATCCTGATGACCTACATTTTCTACTTGACTGACTTAAATGGGTTGGATTTCAGGTTTATATCCATGTTTATGGAGCTTTCATGGTTGATAATTCTTAGTTTCAAGGTAACTTTAGACATTGTATAGAAATGCAGTAGATCTAGCTATGACTTACAATTTCCATTTCCATGCCTTTAAATTGCCACAACTTTCAATTTGTGGGGGCATATACATTTTATACAAACATTCTGAAATCAAACTTTGATAACAATTCTCTCATGTTTGTTGTATTATTTGTAATACAATTCTATTAATTAGTTACTGCACTGAAAAGGAATTGTACATAAACAACGTTGTCAGTTCCCCGTGAGACATGAAGCTTTATAACAGTGTGAGGAGAGACACATGTTACTTCAAAAATAGGTCACTGTGACCTACATTCTCTGCTTAATTAAATTAAGTTAGATCTTGTGATAAATTCCATTTTTAAGAAACTATAGGTCCAACCAATGTCTTAATAGTATATAATTAATTCACTGGTCCAACAGTTATGAAATTTTGTGTGGTAATAGTCTCAGGAGTTATATACCGGTATGTTGAATTTAAAAAAAGGTTACTTCGTCCAAGATTTGTTTAATTGGCTTTGGTTAGATTTGTTGATTTGCTCAGTTTCTAAGGACATTGTCTATAAATATCTATTCTGTTATGGAAAAGGAACTTTTAAGTTTCCAAGACATGAAACTCTATGTGTCACTAGTGACAATTTGAGTATATTGTATAGAAATTAAAATAAAGTAGATTACTGGGACTTGTTTTTTCTACTAAATTCACTGGTTTGTTTAAGCTGGTGAAATAATGACTTCTAAACTTCCTTTGTGAACAACAAGACTTTGAGTTAGTTATGAGAGGAAAGTGGATTTTTTAAAGTTGATATAGAAATTTCTTATGATGATTATAAATCATTAACAAATGCATAAACCTCATCACCATATACTGTTTCTTCCTATAATCCTTGGCACTAAAAAAAATCAAAATCAATAATCATGGATTTAGAAAGATTTTCAGTTAAATTCATATGATTATTTAAATACAATTTAACTTATGTGGACATCTCTTAAAGCGTTAGGTAGCATGGGTGGATTCTTCTGTAGCAGTACACATCTCTTATAACTTGAAACTTTAAATGTCGGGCTTTGTGAACTGACTGAATTTCCGGTTCAGACATCCTGCCCTTTTTTTATTGTAGCCTCAAACAAGATGGCGGCGTCCATGAGGAACATGCGACAGACTTGTCGCATTTGTCAACTTTTACAACGTTGTGTTGTCAGGACGCCACGGATGTATTCAGTGTTAAAAGGACCAGATTCTAAAGTAACGCACACATCAGCCATCAAATCAGTCCCAGAAGATGTTAACAACGATGACTTTTTTGGTATTGTATTGACGGAAGAAGACAAGGTCGCGGAACAGCGCCACTTTATTGAGATATATGAGCGTAAAAAGGCTCTTGCTGAAATACCTATGGTTCATACTTTTTCAAAAATTGAAGACGAAGACGGTAGTTTATTGCGCTCAACCCCTTATGGAATAGTTCGTTTTGATAAAGAACTGACAACTGCTGAAAAACGAAAACCATACAAACGGAGAGAGAGAAGAGGTCCCAAGAGTGATGAAAAGAAGAACGAAGCTTACTTTGGATCATTATTAACACAATCGATAGAAGTACCCCAATCTAAAGCCATGAAAAGACTGAAAGAAAAGATTCAAAGTGAAAGAGAAAATCATAATGTTGCAGAAAAATGTGAAGAAAACTTCATAGAAAATCAATATTTTCCGAGTTCAGAAAAAGTTGAACCAAGTAACAGTTTAAATCATATGACAACAGCACCCGACGTAGGTTCTAGTGAACATCCCTCATCTATGCATGAATCATCAAGAAGCATGGAAAGTGTTTCTCCACTCAAAGGCAATTTCAGTGGGCAAGAAACAACAAATTTTATTGATCAACAGTATTTTCCAGACTTTTCAAAACAACATGAACAAAATATTGAAAAAGAAAACGAAAGAGAGTTTCATTCTTCATTAGAAATAGGAAAATTTGAGAACATTGAATATTTGTCAGATTTGAAAGATCATGTTGGAGAACAAGAAGTAAGTGAAAATTATATAGAGGATCAATATTTTGACCACAATATAGAGATTGGAACAGAACCAGAAAGTGACAATCGTGTTGTAGATAGGAAACTTGATGTGTTACCTTTTGTTAAAAAGTCAAAAGTTACTAAGGAATACCAAACAAAATCTGTAGATGATACGAGACACAAAAATGTAAATTTGGATGACTTTTATCCTGCAAGTAAAACTAGGAAAGAACAGTTAAAGGGTTCACATACAAATATACAATCACAACATTCGGCCAGTACAATGAATAGTGTAAAGGTAGAACCAAATACTTCAATGGGGAAAAAACAACGAAATGAGTGTCAAGTAAACAGGGTAGAGAAAAAGGAAGAAAATGTCAGCACAAACCAGTTCAAATATCGATCTAGGGAAGGGGTCAGTGAAAATCAATCCTTTTATGAAGTTGAGGAAATGGTCTTTAATGAAAATAAGAGTAAACGTCAGTCAATAAAAGACAAATTTAGTCATGATCAATTACATATTCCAGTCAAAGAAGACTTCTCATGCATAAATTGGACAGAAAATCAACCAAGCAAAGAGATTATTACGGAAAGTCAACTTCGCCAACAAGAAAACTTTGAGGCTTTTGTAGGAAATCAGACCCAAAATCATGATCAAGTTACTAAACAGCAGGGCCTGTCTAAGTCAGAAGAAAAAATTACTACTGAGAAGCAGAAAAAGTCTGAGAAACGAGAAAAAAGACATACAGAAAAAAGTCAGAACCTCATCCAAGACCATGAAGATTTAAAGAAAAAGGCATCAGAAAATTTTAGTGTTGGTAAATTACCCCCAACTACAAGTAAAAAGGGGAGAAGCGAGAGTCTAGAAGACACTGATCCTGATTCTGCATATTTTGAAGCCAAGAAAATCCGAGATGTCGCAGGTAAAATTTAGTATAACTATTTATGTTGTTTTGATATACGGAACGTTAACATATACATGTATTCTGTATAGGCATTTCATAGTTAGACCGTTATTCATTTAACAATTTACCAGCTACAATGTACCTACCTATTTCTTATGATATCACTCAATATCATATCTAAGTATCATTAGAAAGAGTTTCATTTCTAATACACAGTAGCAATCTGTGAATACATTCATATACATTTCAACTTTTCAAGATACTTGTCATTGTTTTAAATGTTCTATAAAAATAGATTTGACATATAAGGGGTTACTTTTGACAGAAATTGGTTAGGGCCATTTGACTGTTTTCCTTCATTAAAACGATATTCTTATGTGGATTTTGTAGAGGAGAACAAAATTCAATCCTTTACAATTTGTTATTAAATCTCTGAACTTTGACTATCAATTGAAAGTTACATATATATATATGTCATGTACTTATATGTCACATGATACAAAGTATGTACATGTGCTTGTTTCAATCTTCAGGAAATATTCGCAATGAAGAACAGAAGGACAGTAAAGGCTTTCTTATTTTATCAAGCCAAGTGCCAAAACTGCACATGATGACGTCTAATGACATACTAGATATGTTATATAAAGGCGTACTATATGACAGTGGTAAGTATTTTCCTAGTGACACTATTCTTTGATGATTTCCTTATAATGAATTAAAAACATGGTCATTAATACATATATTTGTTAGTTTGGGAATCAGTTGAAATTTTATGATCAATCATCAGTTGATGAAAGGGACCGATGATCAATAAATGATCGATTAAATTGAAACATAAAATATTTTTAACGTTTTGGTTTTATGTGTGTATTCTTCTTGTGTATTCACTGTATTTCCGCCATTGTGAAACGTCTGTCGCTTACGTAGTTGGCAAATAACTTGAAATAAGATTTACAAACACAGTCTTTTTTGTAAATATATGCAATTACACCTTTATTTAGACTCGACATTTTACAATTTCTTAATATGACTTTTATCGATGTAGTCGTACACCTTGCAAATATTGCGTTGAATTACAAGCATGGTAAAGTGTTTATAATTTTCAGTGCTGTAAGCGACAACCGAGAAGCTTTATTCTGACGAAAATCGATCATGAAATATGTGATCAATTAATTAGTTGATTGCTGTAAATGACCAGTACTCGACGAAATCGATTAATCGGGACAACACTAATATTTATATATACAAAATGTATATAAAGAAATAGGTTACAAAGTTCCAATAGAGTGAATTTTCAGATTTATCAAATATTGAAAAACTGTTGGACCAATATCAACCAAATGTTTCAAAAGTCTTCTATTAAAAACATTAAGTATAAAATAAAGCATGATGTGCAAGCTGTTCCTACCTGATGGACCTTTAGACCCACATCAGGTTTTTTTAATTTAAGTACATCCGAATCAAAGGTTCAAGTCAGAATTTTCTAATTCAAATTCTGTCTGTCCCCTATTGTTTAGTTTTCACAAATTTGAAGGAGATTTTTTATATGTCTGTTGAAAAAACAGGACATTTTATTTTATTACAAGGGCAAACAGGCACACAGTTTCTGCTCAATATCTTGAGTAATTACCATACCGTAGCGATTAACTTCAAACTTCAAGACAAGGGTAATTACCTTGAAAGCTTGGACAATTTCAATATATCAACTATTATCCGATTAATTAATGGAGTTATGGCCCCTTTGTTCAAGTTAAACATGGTTTCCACTCAATAACTTAGTTGATTATTTATGGGCGTATTATGTACTATTTGTAGTCCCTTTTGTTAAGTTAATTTGTGTTCCTTTATATATATTTTCAGATGATATTGTTGCCATTAACAAGCCATATGGCTTACCAGTGCATGGTAAGATTGTGATTTAATCAACTGCTTTACATGTAAACCAGTAAAAAAAACAAGCAGCAGCATGGACTATTACTGTTTTCAAGCACCAGTCTAAACAAAACAAACCATGATATATAGCTAAGCCAAATTTCAGTAGTCATGGGTATTGGACTGAAGCAGGAAAAATATGTCCGATTGTCACTTGAATACACGCAAGTCAAATATTGAAATAGAATATAAGGAACTCTGAATCAAATAGTGAACTCTGTAAGTTAAAGTTAATATATATATATATATATATATAAGTATTATGAAAACTCAATCATATATTCATCCTTGATCAAACATGGACATTAATTATACTTGCCAAAAAATAATGAATCCCCAAAAATAAAGATTTTATATAAGTATGTCATTGTCATGTCCTTCCTATTTATCTTGTAACCTAATTCAGTTTGACTCTTTTTTGGTTAAATCTTTCATTATGATAAATTATATTTTATTTTCGTGCAATCTACATATTTTTCAGGTGGACCTGGAGTGGCATACAGTGTAGCACACTTAAAGGAAAGATTGGCCCGTAAGATTGACCCCAATCTAAATTACCTTTACCTTGTACATAGACTGGACAAGAGTACAACGGGAGTTATGCTAATGGCCAAGTAATCTTAATTTTAATATTTTTTAGAAAAAATCATGTTCTCAAAGTCATTTCATATGAGTTGTGTGCATTCTTTTGATGGACAGTGTTGAAGTGCACTTTTTCTATACCAATTTGTCTATTGTAACTTTTTGCTATTATTTAAACACTGATAGACCAATTTTGACCAAACTTGGCACAAATAATCATTGAGGCTACTATAAATAATTTTTATGGAGTTGCCTCACCCTGGGGGCCCCAGGAGGGAGGAGCAACTTAATGGATAAAACTAATAAAAGGGGCAACTTTCAAATGACACTTTTTTTCATTTTGAGGCTAGGGCAAAAACATTTCAATATAAAAATCCATTTGAGATGCTTTTTAAATACAAGTGTCCTGGGGTCCAAAATAAGCCATACACAGTGGAGAAAAGGTAAGTATTGCTGTACAGTGAGTTGAGCTACAAAATGTTTCTTCTTATACAATTTTGAGGCTTGGGCAACAAAATTTCACAAATATATATTGCTTTTTACCAGTAGATTTTTTTCTTCAAATATGTGTATAGTTTGGTCCGTTGGTCCAAATGAGGCCATGTTATGGGGTAAATTTTAGTATACAGTAGCTATATAGTGAATTGAACTTCAATATGCTACGTCTAGCATTGAAAGGCTAGGGCAATGATATTTTACAATTTTGTTTCTATTGATGTGCTTATTTAATTTAACAAGTGTTTTGTTTGGCCTCGAGTTTCAAAATAGGGCTACACCTAGTGGGAAATTTCTTCACAGCCAAAATGTGAGTTCAACTTTAGAATGTTACTTCTCCTAGTTTTAAGACGAAAGGTCCAAGGTGGATTTTTCCCATGTTACCGTAATCATGCCGTCGTCACTCGTCTTCATTGCTGTTGTCCTCGTTAACTCTTCACATTTTTGTCTTCTCCAAAACCATTGGTCCAAATTCAACTCAACTTAATATGAAGCATCCCTGGGGAAAGGGAATTCAGATATGTTCAGATGATGGCTTCACCTCCAGGGTGTGGCACTAGTTGGTCAAACGGGGGAAATTAAACAAAATTGTAAAAGGTTGTTAAACATGGAACCCTTGGATAAAAAATAGGTTATGGGTTTTTGGTTTGGAGTCAATATTTTAGTTCAACACTTTCAATATCCCCCAAAATTTTAACTTTTACCTTTTTAACTCCCCCCTAAACTGTTTGACCAATGTCAACCAAATGAAAGGGCTCAGCCTCAAAGTTGTGTAATAGCACAATGGCTATCACAAACGGGGGTCATTTTTAATATAGTTTTTTACTTGAATTTAACTTGTTTTTTACTTTTATTTAATTTCACAATGCTTCTCCTCCTACAGTTTTGATACATGTGCAAACATATTTCATAGTAACCATATGAAATGATTGTTTAATAAAGGTGTTTTGTTTATCCTTGCCATGTGGGTCAATGTCAACATATAGCCCTCTAGTGAGTTCAACTTCAAAGTGACAATGTGGCCATGAAGGATTTGTTTATATATCCAGGTAGACTTAAAGGCCCATGAGTCATTTGTATGAAATAGGAGCTATTGGACAATATCAGGGGCAACAGTAAATATGCAGAAGTATTTCGCATAAATACATCGTGTAAATATGAATACATAAATATGGGTTTCAGTTGGGAAATTATTTTGCGCCTTCAGTATAAAAAACCAATATAGACATCAACATTGATTAAGGCTTGATTGAACTTCTCATTAATAAAAATCTTTTTATTTAGAACCAAAGAAATGGCAAAGAGATTGAGTAATGCTTTTTTAGAGAAGAGAGTCATAAAAAAGTACTTGACAATCACGAAAGACATTCCATCACCACCAGAAGGTATTCACATGCATGTACTGTAATAAACACATACATGTACTCATGACTATAATAGCAACTTGTTGACAAGATAGTGTGTAATTCCTATAATCTAGATTATAGTTTTTAAAACTCTTTTAATGGTACATACACCACCAGAAGATCTCTATTATCAAAATGATAAATATGATGCAAAAAAAAAACAACCTTTTTATCACCTCCAACAAAAATTATGAGGGCTTTAGCAATCATTTCGGATGTCCCTACATGGTTGGTGCAGATAATAAATTGAGAACGAATGAACACACAAAGTTCAAACTTGGTTTATGGGTTGCCCTAGGGGAAGTACAGAACCCTATTGTGTTTGAACTTTGTCAACTTTAGGCCAAGGTCATTGTTGCTAAAATTAGAATTTTGCTTGTCTGTGGCTTTTCTGGATGTAAAGTTTAGAATAAATGATTGCAGAAAGTTTGAACTTGGTGTGTGGGTTTTCTAGGCCATGTGCAGAATGCTGTTGATTTTGTTCATTTTCTGCCATAGGTCAAGGTCAACATTGCTAAAAATAGATCCTTGCTTGCCCAAATGATAAACAAATGATCGCATAATGCTAACTTTTAGTTTGTTGGTTGCCCGAAGGGACGCACAAAACCATTGATTTTAAGCATAGTCTGCCAAAGCTCAAGGTCATCATTGCTAAAATTAGAGTTTTGCTAGCCTTGTGGCTTGTCCGGATGATAACAAGGGAATGATAGAACAAAGATTGAATGTGGTGTGTGGGTTCCTCTAAGGGATACTCGGAACCCTATTGATTTTGGGCATGGCCTACCAAAAGGTTGCATCAATTTCTAAAAAATATAATTGTTCTTATATGGATGATAAATACATAATACATAAGTATATTTATTGGTGATCTATATAGTATTGTGGTGATCTATATAGTATTACATCAGCAACAATCTGACCTGACTGAGGAGTAAAAGATTAAAGTTTTAATATCCATCATGTGCTCTGCATATAAATGCATTCCCTTATCATTAATATTGAATCTTGTTTTGAATTTATTTGGTACACATAATAAATTATTCTAAAACTAAAAGATTAGAAGGAAAGAGAGAAATAACATTTAAACTTGCACTTTCATACTATCTATTCATGAAATTTATTTTTTTCTAAAATAAAAAGTGTTAAAATTTGGAAAAAAGTTAAATGTTTCATTTCTATTCAGTTTGTAGATGTTTGAGTGAAAGGAACTAAATTGTTACTAAATTTTCAAATATAATTTTCAGGAAGATGAATTTTTAATAATTAAGATTGAGGTTCATTTAATGACATTTATACATAATTGTCATTTTACAGGAATCATCGATATACCAATTATAGAGGGGTCAGTGGAAGGTAAAATCAGGGTAAGAATATTGTCATCTCTAGTTTTATAAGCTCACCTTGATCAAATATCGGGTGAGTTATTTTGATCATGCGTTGTCTGTTGTTCGTGTCCGTGCATAAACTTCCCTGTTATTGCAGCTCCTCAAATGTGGTAAGAGACATGGTCAAATAATTTTCATAGCTCTCTAACCTGAATGACCCAGTCGTTATCTTCCACTCTCTATGATCGCTTCATTTAACGCCTGGATGCACCCAGGATAAAAACGTGTCAACCGAAAGTCAATTACAAATCAATTGACCTCTTATTATTGAGATTGTAAATCTTGTTCAAAGAAAAGAAATGCATAATTATTTTGTTACATGTAAATATAACCAATGTATGAAAGACAGTTTAAACATTGTCTCATTTCATTTCAATTTATTTATTGAGAATGTACACCTATATACATGTATCCAGCACATCATGCTCTCTGCTCTCTGGTTGGCTGTCTGGAGAAATCACGCTCTTTGATTGGGTTGTCTGTTACAGACAGCGCGTGTAGCAGTTTTTATGCATAGGGACTTCAAGTCCTCAAAGGACAGTACAGTGTCACTAGAGGGTGCTGAATTATTTGAGTTAATAGCTCTCAAGATTCCTTATGACTTCTTGTTGTGCACAAGCATTATCTAAAAAATCCAAAATGGACGACCTCCTAAACCTCCTCAACAGTGAGTTGAGAAACATGGGAATTTCACAGACTCGTTTGTTCTCGAAATCTTGAAAGTTAATTTCTTGGACACAAAAAACAGTTTCAAGTTGGTGAATAATGGCCTTCATAAAGAAAAAATTCAGTCCATATGGATTGAAGATCCAACATGGACTTTTCCCATACAAATCTTGTTCATCGTAAACTTATCACGTTTTTTTTATTTCATCTACAAAACCACTGCATCAACTACAACCAAACTTTGCAGGAAGCATTCTTGGGAAGGAGATTTAGATTTGTTCAAGTGATGGGTGTTGGCCCCACACTACGCCCCAAACTTTCAAAATCCTATAAACCAGAAGGCTTAGAGCTTACAAGTTGTTTTTGTAGAAACTTTGGGCCATGGAGAAACAAGTTTGTTCAAGGGTTGACAGTGGGGTCATAAATAGGTTCTGCACATTTTAAGGTTAATGTTCAACAGTATAGTAAATATGTATAGCAAACAGTATAGCAAATACTTTTCGCATTTTCGACCTTTCCATAACGACAGGACCAAGCATCCTTGGGGAAGGGAATTCAAAATTGTTCAAATGAGAGTGCTTGATTCCCAGAGTTTACTAAAAGGGGTATCAAACAGGAAATTTGACAACATTTTATTAAACTAGAAGGCCTGGAGCCTATGTTTTTATGGTAAACAGGAAACAAGATCAGCTAAATTTGGTGTATTTTTCAGTATCATCAATATGTTTAACTATAACTACAAACCAGAAAGTTCTCATTATATTTCTTCTTAGGTTTGCTAAAATCTCGAGACACAAACAGTTATATAAATTATAATGGGTCAATTTCTCTTTCATAAAAGTAAATAAGGGTTGAAACTACTTGTACCTTGTCAATATGTACAGTACCGTACTTGAAATTAAAGAAACCAAGCAGCAGAGATCCAGATAAGAATTAAGTGCAATGCTGATTAAAAAAAACAAATGCTGATTGAGAAAAAACAAATACAAAAAAGGCAGAAACTGTAGTAATTTATTTCGCCTTGCACTCTATACACGAGTCATACTATTACAAATCTAAAAGTTTCGATTTTTCATTACTGAAGCACATCAACGTTTCAAATAAATGTATTGACAAAAATGAATGGCAAGAAAATTGTTCGATTACTTGGTTATTGTTATGATGATTTATTATATATAATTTAGTCTCTGCTTTAGTTATTGTATATTTAATTTATTTTTCACAAGAAAAGGTAAGTGGATGCGTTGGAATCTTCTAGCTGATGTTTTCATCTATTCTTTTTTTGAGTAAATAGATTTGGGGTGTTGTCTGGGCCAATGCTTCTCTTCCTTCTTCCCAGCCTTGACATTAAACTTATTGTATGTCACTTGCTTACTCGTTTTTACAACAACAAATTTGAATTCTTCATCTTTGTTGACATCCTCGGCAAAATCTCCTAAACGCTCTAATATAACAGTGAAATTAAAAGTGTCTAGCTCATGCTGGTATTGATTACATCATTTTGGCTTCATGATTCTAGTCTTCAGAGCGCTTTATCGTAAATGGTTAACAACTAAGCACTTGTTGGACACTGCGGCAATGACAGGTTAGAACGGTTGTGTACTCTTACAAACAAAACGATGAGTATGCTTTGAATTTGAGTTCATTTGCGTACCCTACTTTACCAATGCGTTCTTGTACATGCTGTTTTCAATCAAACTGCGTAATTACACAAATACGTGCCTTATCTGGAGCTCTGCCAAGGATGCAACAAATTGTTTAACAGGGCCGTAGCCTGGGGTAAGTCAGTGGTGGGGCAAAACGATTTTTTTCTGCCCCACACATATTTTTGCTGATTTGCTGGGAATTATGTCACAGATAAAAAGAAAAATTTCAGTGCTTCATATTTTTAAGTTTTTACACTTAACTGTATTGTTGAGGATGGATGTATGATAAGTTACTGTTTCTTTTCAATACAGATGGTCTTATCACCTAACTACAATACTGACGGGACTAGAACTAATTCAAACCCAAAATCACAGAAAGCTTTGACAGAGTACAGAATCATAGATAAAAAACATAATGTAGCCCTTGTGGAATGCTCTCCACTGACTGGTAGGTTTTATACTTGCATGTCTGTTGTTAAATTGCATGTCATCCAGTGTTTACCGTTCACATTTTTAACTTCTCCAAAACCACTAGAGCCAATTTGGGTGGGAAGCATCATGTAGAAAGGAAGGTAACATTTCTTCAAATGATGGGAAATTGAATTCCCAAGCCGAGACACTCTAAAAAAGGGACACCTTTTCAAAATTTGGGTAATTTCATCAAATAAACTTGCTTATTTATGAAGTAATAAGGGAAATGAAGAACCAAGTGATTCAGGTATAAGGCTGAAAAATAAAATGGGTTATGAATTTTGGGGTCATAGTTCAAAATGACAATTAGCATTTTCAGCTTTTCCAGCACTACTGGATTATTTGCATGTTAAACTAAATAAATTATTTCATATTTGTACTCAAAAACCAAGTTCTAAATTTATCTAAATTATAAATGAATGGTGGCTGTGAATAATGAACAGCTTATGTAAAATGAAAATATTGTGTAAATACCTACAGGAATGGTGAAATGTTTGTTTTGTATTTTCATTTGATTTTTTCTAGTCTTGACTGTAATATATTTTACAGGAATGAAACATCAGATCAGAGTACATTTATCTTTTGGCCTCAACACACCTATACTAGGGGATCATAAATACTCTCACCTGGACAAGTTTGCACCACAGGTAAGAAATCTCACACATACTAGGGGATCATAAATACTCTCACCTGGATGAGTGTGCACCACAGGTAAGATATCTCACCATTACTGTGAGATCATAAATACTCTCATCTGGACAAGTTTGCTTCACAGGTAAGATATCTCACCTTCACTGTGAGATCACAAAAACTCTCACCTGGACAAGTTTGCTTCACAGGTAAGATATCTCACCTTTACTATGAGATCATAAATATGCTCACCTGGACAAGTTTGCACCATATGTAAGATATCTCACCTTAACTGCGAGATCATAAGTACTCTCACCTGGACAAGTTTGAACCGCAGTCAAGATATCTCACCTTTACTGTGAGATCATAAATACTCTAACCTTGACAAGTTAGCAACATGGGTAAGATATCTCACCTATACTATGAGATCATAGATACTGTCACCTGGACAAGTTTGCAACACAGGTAAGATATGTCACATAAACTAGGGGATCATAAATACTCTCACCTGGACAAGTTTGTACCACAGGTAAGATATCTCACCTTCACTGTGAGATCATAAATACTCTCACCTGGATAAGTTGAAACTACAGGTAAATCATCTCACCTTTACTATGAGATCATAAATACTCTCACCTGGACAAGTTTGCTTCACAGATAAAATACCTCACCTTAACTGTGAGATCATAAGTACTCTCGTCTGGATAAGTTTGTACCACAGGTAAGATATCTCACCTTCACTGTGAGATCATCAGTACTCTCACCTGAACAAGTTTGCTCTACAGGTAAGATATTTCATCTATAATAGGGGATCATCAATACTCTCACCTTGACAAGTTTGCACCACAGGTAAGGAATCTCACTTGAATTATTTGCACAACAGGTAAGATATCTCATCCATACTATATCATAAATACTCTCACCTGGACAAGTTTGCACCACAAGTAAGATATCTCACCTTTACTTTGCGATCACAAAAACTCTCACCTGGACAAGTTTGCACCACAGGTAGGAAATCTCACTTTTACTAAGAGATCATAAACACTCTCACCTGGACAAGTTTGCACCTCAGGTGAGATATCTCATCTTTACTCTGTGGTTACAAGTATTCTCATCTTGAATTATTTGTACAACTGATAAGATATCTCACCTTTACTCTGAGATTATAACTACTCTCACCTAGACAAGTTTGTTACACAGGTAAAATATCTCACCTTAACTGTGAGATCATAGATACTCTCACCTGAAAAAGCTAGCACCACAGTTAAGATGTCTCACCTTTACTTTAAGATCATAAATAAGTTTGCACCACAGGTAAGATGTCTCACCTTTACTTTAAGATCATAAATAAGTTTGCACCACAGGTAAGAAATCTCACCTTTACTATGAGATCATAAAACTCTCACCTTGAAAAGTTTGCATGGCAGGTAAAATATCTCGCCTTTACTGTGAAGTCACTCATACGCTCACCTTGAAAAGTTTGCATGGCAGGTAAGAAATGTCATCTCAGTCCTTAGGAGACTTCAAAACCTATTGATTTGGACATGACCCGCCAAATTTCAAGGACATCTTTGCTGAAAATAGAATTTTGCTTGTTTGGATAATAAGCTAAAAAACAAATGATTATACAAAGTTTAAACTTAATTTGTGGGTTTCCCTAGAGAACTTGCAAAACTCTATTGATTTGGAAGTGTGGCAGCCAAAGGTCATGGTCATCTTTGCTGAAAATATATTTTTGCTTGTCTGGATGATAACCTTAAAACAAATGATTGCACAATTGGGGGATTTGCTGTCCCTGGGGGTTCTCTCATATATAACCATACTTTGTACAAGGATGAAGAAGAGGTTAAGTGTGTGGATATAATTAAAATAAATAATGTCGCTGTAATGAGCGTGAGAAAAATATCATTATTTGCTAAGATTATAATTTCCATTGTACATTTTGTACCTACTTCTGACTTGTCAGCCAGCAACATGCTGTATAATACTGTTCTAGATTTGAATGAATGATTATGGCAATCTTTAGTTTACTCAGAAAAGTAACCACTTTTACTTTGACCAGTTAGTGCTGGGTGTATTTAATACATACAATACTCTTTCATAGGAGAGTATTTGCACTTTCTTTACTTTCACTATATAAATTATTTACTCATTCATATATATTTAAGGTCGTGTTGAATTTTTTTAATAAAAAAAAATCAGTTAGAAGATGTACATTCATTGGTATGGAAATTTTTATAGATATGTTTTTAATGAAACTATCACAGTTTTAAAAGGACTGCCACCGTGTAGACTTGTTGCATAACTGATGTTTCTATATACATATATTTTTTTTGAAAACTTTTTGTATATAACCGAGCTCATATCAAATCCACGTTTTTTCTTTGATTTGTAGAAATTACCTGGTGATACCTTACATAGACTGAAAATCCAGCAGAGCAAAGTGAGACATGTCCCTTTACATTTACATGCCTCTTCTCTGATTATCCCAGAATTCTTAGATGGATGTAACTTACACATCACTTGTCGCTTGCCTTGGCATTTCACCAAAAACATGAAAAGGCTGAATCTTAATCCTAGTAAAGGGACTACAAAGGGCGCTTTTAGATAAAAGATACATTTTGACTCAAATTTAAAAAGATACCCTATTCATATAAACTTTTTTATCTGGATCATGTGTGTTCAGTAATTACTGAGAGCAGATTTGAAGTAAAGTTTTTAACATATTATTACAACATTAGATGTATTTACCAGTTAGAGTCAACAATATTGCCTCTTTATATAGTATGTGATGTCTTTCAATGTGTGATATTGATAAAGCTATTTCTATATATATTGTATTCGTTATATGAATGATTTTGTTATCACATGTACACTTGGTTGTTCATTCTATTTATTGTATGATCTACAATAAAAATGAAATATAAAAATTCCATTTATTTGTCTATTTTTTGTTTTAATCTATAGGATTTTACCATACAGTATAGTTACATAATTGTGTTGTATTCACATCTTTATTATCTCAAATGAAACAAAGAGAAAATCAGTTATGTACATCGTATGTGCTATACAATGTAATTTGTATGAAATACAGTGTCTATGTTTATCATATAGACCTAACCAAATCAACTGGTTTAGTTATGTATGATAGTCAATTTCATAGTAAGTGTGATTATCAGCCTGGTTACAACACATTGAGACAGAATGTGGAGCAATATCTTCATATGTATCAGTTCATTTGTCCAATTTGTTCACAGTGTTCACATTCATGGACTTCGCTTTTGATTGCATATTAAGGCAAAGTGAAGCCAAATCTGGCGACAAAGTCGCTCACTTCCTTCAGTAGGGTGAGCCCTGAGTGCATAAATTGTGAGAGATCAGAGAGACCCACACCTCGTAAACAACATGGTGAACAGCTGGACAATAAATTTAACTAAATTTATAAATTTATCAATATCGAGAGATTTCGTTTCCCGATGAGTATACCGGAAAACAGCCTTCAGTATAGGAAGTCTCCCAACGAAATCAGGAAGGGTCACATGTATATGGATTGAGATTTGGTGTTTGTATGGGAAGTAACAGTGCACTACTGCTGGCAGATTTGCTCTTTTACTCGAAACCTGTAAGCATAAAATCATGGTCAAGTGAATAAAAAATATATTGACATCATAATCTTTACTTTGAAATCCATATATTCAAGATGTAAATTTATATACAATTCTATATTTTCTATTTCTAACAATTCCAACATCCTTAAAGTCAAATTTTTAAGGTGCTTTAATCAGGCACTGTTGATTAAAAATAGTAAGGAAAATGGCCAAGTATCTTAATTAAATTTCCCCTTATGAATATAAGTAATGTACAAGTGAAGTGAAATATACAATTTTGGCTGAAATTTTGTCATTCATGTCTTTCAATTGGTTAAACAAACATTTGAGTTTGAATTGTGCATGCTTAAGTTGTGTATTAAGATTACTTTAAATATAGATATCTTGATTTTTTAGTCTAATGATCGAAGATGGTCTTAAGTGGTTAAAATATAGAATTATTTAAAAAAAAATATTCTACTTTAATGCTTGCATATGTAGTAACTTTAGGGCAAGGAGAATGTAGTTAGTTCAAGGTGTGACCCAGGTGTCAAAATAGGTTACCCATTTATGTCAAAGCATAACACTAAAGCAAATATGATAATTTTTCACATTTACAACTACTCCAGATCCACAGGGCCAATTTGACAAACTTTAGACATCTCAGAATAATTCAAATAATGGTGCTTGGTCTCGAGAGGGTGCCACTATTGGGCCAAATGAAAGAAATTTGATAATATATAAAAAATGTTCTTCTAATAAACTAGAATCTATTGAGTTAAATAGTAAGTTTGTTCAAGATGTGACCCTGTAGTTGAAAATAGGAGTAAAGGCTCTACACTGTATACCATTACTTTTTCACATTTTGAACTCCAAAACTGCTGGAAAAAATTAAACCAAATTTAAGAGGAGGCATCCTTATGCATAGGGAAAGGAAATATTGCAATAGGACTTCACAGGCCACTAGAGTGATCAAAAACGAAATTGTTTTTTACAAAATATCACAACATTCTTCTGATAAACTAGAGGGCTTAGATCTTGAAGCTTGAATATGTAGCAACCATGGGGAATGAAGAAACAGGCATGATCCTGAAGTGAGAAATATGCTAAGCGTTTTACAGCCGAAGTTTAACATAGCACATAATTACATTAACGTCAACGTTTTCAACTTTGTTGAATCAAACTATTCATTCGATTTCAACCTTTTTTGATAGGATGCCTCCTTTGGAGAATGGGACTAGAATATGTACAAATTATCAGGCTCAGATACAAGAGGGCACTACTAGGTGTCAAACTGGGGAAAATGTAACAACATTTCAGTAATCTTCACCTTATAAACCAGTCGCCTTGAGTCTAATTTGTTCCACCATTAGGTTTCTGATTCAAGTTTGTTCCAGGTGTGTTTCTGGAGTAAATTAAAAGTAGGCAACACATTTTGAGGTCAAACTTTAACATAGAATATATTTTTGAATTCTCCATAAATACTGTATGAAATTTAACCAATCATGGCAAGAAGAAAGGGATTCAGATTTGTTCATTTGATTGGTTTTGGCTGACAGGTGGTGCCACAACGGTTGCCATAATGGGGAAAATGTGAACAATATTTTAATACTTGAGCATATTGCAACCCTTTAAAATGAATAATTAAGTTCTTTATTTCTTCATACGTTATACTTTTTTGGAAATCCTTTTTTAGTCCATCTGGACCGAAGGTCCAAAGTGGACTTTTCTCATACAAATCCCGTCCGTCGTAAACTTCACATTTTCAACTTCTTCTCCTAAACCACTGGACCAATTTCATCAAAACTTAATAGGGAGTATCCCTAGGGAAAGGGGATTCAGATTTGTTCAAATGAAGGGGCTGGGCCCCCAGGGGGAACCCACCACTAGGGGACCAAAAGGGGGGGGATTGACAAATTTTAAAAATCATCTAATAAACTAGAAGGCCTAGAGCTTAATGTTTTGGTATGTAGTTACCTTAGGGCAAGGAGAACCATGTTTGTTCAAGGCATGACCCTGGGGTCAAAAATAGGTTAAGCGCTTGGGGGTCAAAGTTCAACACTATAGCAAATATGTTAACTATTTACATTTTCAATTTCTTCTCCTAAACCACCGGACCAATTTCATCCAAACTTGGTAGGGAGTATCCCTATGTTAAGGTGATTCATATTTGTTCAAATGAAGGGGCTTGGCCCCCAGGGGGCAAAAGGGGGGGAGGGGAATGACAAAACTTCAAAAATCTTCTTCTTATAATCTGGAAGGCCTAGAGCTTAATGTTTTGGTATGTAGTGACTTTGCGGCATGGAGAAGCAATTTTGTTCAAGACGTGACCCTGGGGTTAAAAATAGGTTAAGCGTTTGGGGTCAAAGTTCAACAATATAGCAAATATGTTAACTTTTCATATTTTGACTTCTTGTCCAAAACTACTGGACCATTTTCATCCAAACTTGGAAGGAAGTATCCCTAGGGGAAGTGGATTCAGATTTGTACAAATGAAGGGGCTCAGCCCACAGGGGGCGCCTCTTTGGGGTCAAAAAGGGGGAACATTTGACAAAATTTCAAAAATCTTCTAATAAACTAGAAAGCCTCGAGCTTAATGTTTTGGTGTGAAGTAAGTTAAGGGCATAGAGAACAAAGTTTGTTCAAGGCGTGACCCTGGGGTCAAAATTAGGTAACGCATTTTGGGGTCAAAGTTCAACACAATAGCAAATATGATAACTTCCCCATTTTTGACTTCTCTTCCAATATTAATGGATCAATTTAATCCAAATTTTAGAGAAGTCATCCCTAGGGGAAGGGGTTTCAAAATTGTTCAAATGAAGGGGCTCAGCACCCAGGGCGCGCCACTACAGGGGCCATAATGGGTTGAATTTGACAAAGTATAAAAAATCTAACAAACTGAATGTCCTTGAGCCTAATGCTTTGGTTTGTAGTAACATTAGGGAATGGAAAATAAATTTCTTCAAGGCGTGAGCCTTGGGTAAAAAAAGGTTACCCATTTTGAGGTCAAAGTTCAACACTATATATATAGCAAATATGATTTTTCACATATGCTTCTTCTTGTCCAACACTACTGGACCAATTCCATCGAAACTTGGAAGATGTCATCCTTAGGGGGAGGGGATTCAGATTTGTTCAAATGATAAGGCTAGATACCCAGGGAGGGTCACTCTGGGACCCAAATGGGGTAAATTTGATAAAATTTCAAAAAATCTTCTTATAAACGAGAAGGCCTAGTGTATAATGCTTTGGTTTGTAGTAACTTTAGGGCATGGAGAACCAACTTTGTTCAAGGAGTGACCCTAGGATCAGAAATA
>JAUMGZ010199690.1:0-37893 GCA_032359645.1 Pododesmus macrochisma | reverse complement strand
GAAACATTTATGTTTACTTTGTTTTTATTATCGCAAGGAAGTGCTCACAATGTTTTACTATATATCTAGGCTACTTACTTCCTGACAAGACTCTCTATAGAATCTAGTGTAAAGTTATGTCTTTGTTGAATGGCTGGATCAGTACTGCGGTTTATATATAGTGTCAAATCTTATACTGTAATATTTGTGGTTTTTCTTAAATTTATGTGTATTTTTGTCTATTTTAATAGGTTTGCACTTTTTCAACTTCCTTGGTAAAAGAAAAATACATTTTCTGATAGTATGCTTAAAAATGTACTCTGTCTACAAGATCAGTCAAACTGAAGATAACATATACCGGATAGTGGGTTAAACCCATACAAGAAACCTGACTGAGTGACTCTCTCTTACAGATTTTCAATAAATTTTCTTCAGTTTTAAGTTTTATTTCTGATAGGGCAAAAAGAAACTTTATCACACAAAAAGAAATGATTGTCAGCATTTTAAGACTTTTAATTGAAGTTTTGAGTTAAAAAAAAAGAATGATTTAAAAAAAAAATGCTAAATAAAACAATATAATTATCTGAGTTCAAAAAAAATTGTAATACATTTTATTTGTTTTCAAACATTAACATTTTTGGGAATAATCTTGTATGCATACATTTGTATAGAAATGTACATGTTCGGGTTGATTTTCTGAAATGATTAAAAAGATAGAGAAATAATATGTACCGGTAGTGAGTTTCCTGAAATACAAAGAGGTGATATTAACTTATATATGAATTTAATTATATAGCAGAATGGAACTTTAGTCTATCAATGTGAAGAAGTAAATATGAAAAACCAAGACAATAGTCAAAAGAGGTAATTACACATGAACTTCGTAAAATAAAGGAAAATAGGGAACACGCACAGAAAAATACACTAAAAAACTTATTGAGTAAATATCACAAAATTCTAGTCAAAACAAGTAGTGAAACCAGGTTTCCACGAAGAAGTGAGTGTTTACTGCTATGTGTGTCATCTGTCATGATTCATTTACCAAGCAGCAATATATGTAAATTAAGCAACAAGTATATCTTCACTTTTGTTATATTAAAAATATCCTTTTGTTTATCGAGTTACATATTGACCAATTGATTAATGTTGCATTAAAATACTCCATAACTTATCCAGGAAAAAGCATGTCCACCATTCCCCACTTCACAATCATAAAAGATATCATTCACTCTTGTGAAATATATATTTGATATTCTTGAAGTTGCATGATCAAATATCTTCTATTTCTGGTCAGACTATTTCTTTTTGTTTTAATTTGACTTTTTTTTGTGATATTTATAAGACACATCAGGGCCAATTATTCATGGGTATTTTCCTAACCAAAATGTAGAAAATTGATAAGATGATATATAGGACCAAACCTTTACTTTGACATTACAACTAGTTAAATGAAAATATTAAATTAACAACAAAACATGATACAGTAAATACATCATCATTTACTATTTAGACAGCTCTATCAATATACAGTACGGTCAAATCAATTTTGTTTTGTCTTTTGCTTTTATAATTTGCACATATAGTTAGCAAATTGAATGTTGTGCTTTGCTTGGTCCCATATTGTCACATTCATAGCTATATTTTACTGTATTAAGTTTGTTTATCAAAGTTATTGTTTATGGTGTATTGTTCATAATTATGACGCATGTGTAAAATGTATGTGTTTAAGGTTCATGATTTGAAAAGTTTATTTGCATAATTATTTATCAAGAAATGATATTCACTTACTGTAACTTGAGTATAGGTGATTTGAAATCACCTGGCAGTCCTATGAAATGTATTTCATTGTTTTACAGGCAATTTGATATCAGCTATTAGTGGTTTATGAAATTCTGTTTTAGAACGTTTTATTGTTGATAATTAAGGTCTTTTAGAGGCAAAACACACCCAATAACATGTTTTTGTCAGCAGGTAATTTTTGACTATGAAACTTTCGAGTTATTGAGTTACAGAAATCTTGTTCTTTTGAAAACCAATTTCTAGAGGTTCATAAGGCTTGGTGATATTTATAGGATAAAAAGATGTGTAGTTCTTGGAATAATTGTATGACTTAATTTTGTAGATCCACTTTTAATTTTGAGTGGTGTACTGTGTCTGAGTTTTGAAAGTTACTTGAAATACCTTTCTATTTTTTTCTTGCATATATGATTGACTTTTAGTGATGTGAAATAATATGTATAAAAACTGCAGATAGAATGTTGCATGATGGGATCTCTATTAATTTTGCTGATCGCTTTATGCAGGTGAGTTCAGCCCATCAAACCAAGGCTACGAAAATTGCATTGGACACCCCTACGAAAAAGTAAGATATTCCTCTATTAAAATGCACTATGTGTTTTGGGCAAAGTGTAGTTTCCACTGACCTCAGTAAAGCTTCAAATATCTTCAAAGTTTGAACTCAAAAATATATAATTTTCTCCAAATTGAAATATTGTTGACTTTTAAAAACGAAATTTCAAAATTGTATTTTTCAGTTTTTAAGACAAACATTTGACCTAATTTGCAGTTTTACTGAAGTTTTGAAATATTTTTCAGCTATTTTAAAGAAGATGCATTGCTTAAGTACCTATCTCCTAATTTAATTCAAGCTTCTTTTTTTAAACAAAAACATCAGTTACAGAGAATATATTGTGTTAATCAGGTCTTAGAAAATAATTTATGTCTATTTTTCATCTTGATATACAGTCGTATTTAAATAGGGCTAACTCTTTTTTTTGTTGTTCAGCGCAAGGCAACATTCCTTTTTTTGTCAGAAAAATGAATATTAAAAACCCACATGAAATAAAAAAGATGTCTTCTGCAAAAACTAAATGCTGTTTAATTTTGCGTTTATCAAGATAAATGCCTACACTAGTTTTCTTGAGCTGTCATTATCATATAGAAATAATGGCTCATCGCTAAGCTGCCTGTATCAATATAGGACGACACAGCGACACAAGTAGCTATTTAACTTCTTCTCAAATCTAGATTTAAGTTAACGTTTCCAAAGGCAAACAAATATTTAAATGTCCTGATGAAACTAGCTAATACCAAGATTGTGAGATTATAGTGACATCGTAGGAAAACGAGAAGGTTATAGGTGCTGGGTCCTTGACGTATCATCTTTAGGCATGTTTTGCCGTGACCCAGTAATCGTTATAAATGCGATAAAAATGTTTATGATGAGTAAAAGTACCCTGTTAAAGGGATATGAAAAACACCACGAAAATACAGCTACGGTTAAAGGGTGTTTTGTCGGAGAGTTAAGAGACAGTGTTTATGTAGTTTATGAAACACGAGTTGTCGAACCATTGTTGTTGGGATACTGGTGTATTCTGTATAGCGACTCCCCTACCCGTACCACTAACACCGTGATTCTGCTGATGCCATATGGCAGCTTCCGAGTGAATAATACACACAAAGTATTCCAGCTAGTTTTCTCCACCGCGGGTAGAAAATAAGAAACTTTAGAGCGATACCGTAAGAGGATAAAGTATCGTTACCTACAGGTATCTATATACTTACCTTTGTCCTCTGTACGAGCTGTTAGGCACTTGATTGAGTCCACGTCACCAAACACAACAGTGCATTATTGGATGGTGCAGACAGTTTATTTATGTTTTTTACAAGACATCCGACAGGTCTTTTGTAAACGATTTCTTTAAATGGAGCAAAGATTTACAGTCGTATGAATGGGGGTGCAATGCACTCTTAGAGTCACAGACTTGACACAATTTATTATCTAGGACCGAGTAGGAAAATCATCAGGGACATAATTTCTTTTAGTTATTGAAAAGAAAAATATCTTGGGCCTTAATTGTATTGACTATTGAATTGGAATATATCTTGGGCATAATTTGTGGAATTTACTACTGAATTGAAAAATGTCTAAGACATGATCACATTAATCAGATATTTTAAAAATAAAATTAATTATAATATTTATAGATAGGAAAAACACTTAAAACATTAAATATTGAAAATTTGTAATTTTCTGAGTTATGTAATGTGGGTTTTCAAGATTTAAGCTGATTTTTTTTTCAAATTATTCAATTTTGAAACATGCAAGTACAAAATTCAAGTGAATGTTTTTCACCTACATAGATTTCAACACACCTTCAAGCAATGCATCTTCTCTTTTTATTTTTAAATGGTCAGTTTGATTGGTCAGTTGATTACTTTTTATAATCACTTGTGTCGATGGATGTGACTTGGATTATGGGCATGGATTCACCAAACCTTGATATTGTGTCAATGCTGTATTTTGTTTTCAATGCTTTTAATATGTATATACTAATCTTATACCTGCTTAAAATGAAATATCTTTTGAAGTAGAACATTTTCACCCTTTTTGTTTTTAAGAAGTATCCAATATTTGTAGCCAGATACCTTTGCCTTTTGAAGTAGAGCATATTCACCCTTTTTGTTACAAGAAGCATCCAATATTTATAACCAGGGATGTGGCCACATTGAAGCAAACCAAGGTAAAGACTGCCTCGATCTGTACACATTTGGGAGAACGAAAAATTTTATTGCAAAAATATCACATCATTCCGCTGATGAAATGTTGCCTTGGTACGATTTCCTTTCTGCTCGCGTCCTAGGTATCAAATGTAGAGTTAATTGAAGCCCAACTATAATGTTGAGGTCAAAGGTAAAGAAGAGTTCAACATCAAGTATAATACACAAAAGAAGACAAGAGCTAACCGGTATTAGATTCATAATGATCTAATAAGTAGAGTTTAGGTTTCAAAAATGATCTCGGAAGTAGAGTTGACCTCAAATTTACAAAGGTCAAGGTCCATTGTTTATATTAAAAGATTGTTCTGGCATTGGTAGAGTTCATAATGCAATGTAGTCCTTAAAAAGTCCTTGGAATGTTGATCTCAAACTAAAAATCACTTTGGTCTCCGAATTGTGGACTTAAACATAAAGATTTCATTTCAACCCTAAATTGCTCCAATTTTGACATCCAAAAGATAAGGTACTTTAGGTTCAGTGTTAAATTATATCAAAGGTAAAATGTATTTCAAGCTACATGTTGAGTCTTTATAAATTAACATGCAATTACTCGCTTCAATGATGTTCTCAGATGTGAAATATTAGTTCAACTTTGAGTCTTTGTCTGTTGAGCAGAACTTCAACAGTATTTTACTTATGTTCACTAAAAGCATACATATAATAATGTCTTGACATAGCGTCACATATAGATTATGTGACTGCAAACGTTCATGCCAGAGTTACCAGCACGCTGCATGGCCTATTGGTTAGGGTGTTCACTTCATGCTGATAGACTGGTACTAGAATCCCAGGTTTTGGGTTCAAATCCCAGTCATGTCAAAATCTATGACGTTAGAATTAGGCAATCTTCTTGCTCCCTGCTAAGCGCTCAGTATTACTGGATTGGAGGAGGACTGGTTGGCTCAGTGTCAGGTTTATGTGACCGAGTGTCACATGTCAATGTGTTAGCGGCTTGATATTTCAATGAGACAGCACTATATAGCTACCAAAAGTGTGCACTGTCACAAGCAGACACCGTCTCAATATGACCTATACATGGGTAAAGGAACGCTAAACCCCAATTAACAAACAAACAATTTAAGCCTGAGTTATTGCCCCTTTTGAAAATACATTTCCAAAGCAAACTTTAACTATATTTGACCAAGGTTCACAAAATTTGGTGTACATGAACATATTCATCACGACTTAAAGAAAGCACTTGTCAATGTAATATAGTTTGACTTAGACTGTTATTACTCTACAACTTTAAAAAAGTTTTACTGTCAATGTTTTGTTTCAATATTTCCTTGTTTCAAATGTCAAACTTTAAGTGATAGTCTATATTTATGTCACTTACCAGTAACACTTAAGTTTTTAATTTCAGGTTCTGTCCGTGTAATTGTTCAATGTTGTATTTTTGTATATATATATATATATATTTTAATATGCACTTTCATTCCTGAGTTTAAGACTAAAGAATAGTTCTACTCCATCGAACACAATCGTTGCCTCAAAATATGTTTGCTTAACCATAGTGGTGTACAATATAGACCACTGGGGGCCAAATATTGTACAACTCAGTGGTCAAGAAAGTGTAGTCTGGTACTAAATGATTCTGAGTAGCATATGTATATAATATCAATTAGCCACAGAATTTACACCCTTGACCACTGAGTAGTATTTAGTATCATTTAGTACAAAATATTCACTCTTGACCGTAGGGTATTATCTAGTATCATTAAGTACAAAATGTTCACTCTTGACTGTAGGGTATTATCTAGTATCATTTAGTACAAAATGTTCACTCTTGACCATAGGGTATTATCTAGTATCATTTAGTACAAAATGTTCACTCTTGACCATAGGGTATTATCTAGTATCATTAAGTACAAAATGTTCACTCTTGACCATAGGGTATTATCTAGTATCATTTAGTACAAAATGTTCACTCTTGACCGCAGGGTATTATCTAGTATCATTTAGTACAAAATGTTCACTCTTGACCGTAGGGTTTTATCTAGTATCATTTAGTAAAAAATGTTCACTCTTGACCGTAGGGTAGTATCTAGTATCATTAAGTACAAAATGTTCACTCTTGACAATAGGGTAGTATCTTCACTAAGTTGTGACATTTTGTGTAAAACGTTCACCCTCGACCATAGGGTAATATATGGTATTAGTTAGTTCAAAATGTTCACCCTTGACCACCGAGTAGTATCTAGTGATCAATATAAATTTGAAGTTTAAAGTATGTGGTTATAGAGAGAATGAAAAGGTATAATCAAAAAAATTATAGTAAATGAGAAAAAAATTTAACAACTTTTGGTTACTTTCGTGCAAGTGTAACAAGAAAGTCGTTCTAACAAGGTGAATCGATATATATAAATTTCAATTGACTGAAATGTCAATATGTGGTTGAGTTCAGCCTTTAAACATTTATCACACTCAAAGAGCCCACAAGCTTTTGATAATCTGTAGCAAGAATTATTTTAGATGTAATTTTGTCTAAATGACTATTAAAGGAAGATGGTTTGAAAGGAAAGCCACAATTCCAAATTGAGTTTCTGTGGTCAAAACCTTCTTTACAGATGCCAACTAGAATGAAATATTCAAAATGTGGGGAAAAAAATCTCATAATTAAATTTTCTGAGAGATAGCATTGAATAAAGGAAGAAATTGGAAGTACAAGAAATAAAGAAACAATTGTTTGAAAAGGTGTTTTGTGTGGTCAAAAAATGATCCACCAAAGTGAGGCACTAAATTTTGATCAAACTCAATGTGACACTTCACATCTTTTAAAGATACTGGGAAGATGGACACAATGTTCTAGAAAACCCCTATTTCTGTAACTGAATATTCTTTTTCTTGTGGCAATCAGTTGTCTGCATGTGTCAAACAAAAACCAGATCAAAATGATATTGGAAACTAAAATTAAGAGTCCTGGTGAACCACACTCATTGAAAGATTTATGTAGGTGTTTACCACCTCCAGAATAAAAGAGTTCCAATGAATTGTTACAGCCATAAGAGGTTAATGTACTTTGTTGTGGGACCAAGTTTATGAGATTCCTCAGGGCACACACAAGAAAAAAAAATAATACCTTTGAATTGAATAACTTAAATTTGTTAGGAACCAAGTCTTTTTTTTCAGAGATTTATTGCCAGCCACAAGAATTGAGTTGAACTTTTTAATTAGTGTTTTTTACTGGTCAGTATTTATGTCTTTGGCAGCCAGCCAAAAGGCTTGTCTAAGTCTCAGCATGCAGGTGAATACGATCAGTGAAACAATTAGGGATTTTTTCTCTCTTCAATTAAATGTTTGTGGTCAAAGTTTACGAGTCCGACGGGTTGCCACAACCATACATAAATGCAGGTGAATTGGAAAAAGTAAGGTGACGTCTTTTTATTGTTCTTGTACAATGTTGCGGGTTAGAGTTTACGATCGTTTCATGGACAGTCAAACGTCGCTTCATCACCGATTCATACAAGTGACACAACGTAACTGGCACAATTATATTAATTTAATGCTGAATGGCTCTCCCATTATGCGATGTTTGCTATTTGATTTGATGGGCGATTGCGAATGAAGTGTGAAGAATGGATTGTGAATACTTGCCTTTCGATCTTCGCATCAATCAAGTGGTCACTGTGTGTCAGTTGACTGAGTAAATTCAAAAGAGCACTTTGTATCCCTTTTAAAAACCAAAATCTTACAATTACACTTTTTAGATACTGACTTCTTGGCTGATCAGCTGGGCTCCGGACCAGCCCCTGGTCCTTGTTTCTGCCAATTTGTCATCACTTCAGGCAGGTGACGGGGCTGTGACCTTTTGTCCAAGGGGCAAAAGTTGTTCTCCCTCTTGGAGACGGACAATAGGTTAAAACCACGTTGAATGACTGGCAACGACACTACAATGGCAAAGCAGTAGTAAAGCTACAATGAAATTGAAATTAAATACAATAAACTCTTGACGATGCTATGGCCATATGAACTTCAAACAGGCTTCAGAGCTAATATTCAAAAGTTCACCATGTAAAAAGTCATTATGAAGAGATGGTACTTGTTACCCAGTTTTCATGCAACAAAGACTAAAGTAAGATTGTTTCATTTTTGAACAATTATGAAATCTGTCAGTTGGACTTTTGACTTCAGAATGATTGATAAATGCAACAATGCCGAGGGTCGCTGGCCCATGGAAAAGTTCAGTTTTTATTATTTTATTTCACAATAGTCGTTCCGCAGCATAATAGCTCATGGAGGTAGAATTAATTGAAAGAGGACTTTTGTCATTTCTCCAATGTCCTGAAAGGTCATGTATCTCAACAACAATGTAAAGATGTTATTAAATAACAAAGACGTCACTTGATTTAGGCAATACCCTGTCTCTGATTGGATTACAAATGCTCGGAATCTCGCACTTTCTCGGTTTTCAGAGGTTCAAATCCCTGCATTATCTGATATAATGAGTGCATAGAAAACTGTTGTCAGCATGTCAAGCTTATGGCTATAGTTATCATGGGGCAGTACAGCACTGTAGAGATAATGAGAAAGAAATTTCTACCATATTAAAGCAATGAAATTCTACACCACTTTGTGCAAAAAAGAGAATATTATTATCATACAAATTGATCGATTTTGGCCATTATTCATTCAAACTTGATTCAACATTTAGTTCATTTTTATACAGAACTTGAGTGAAATTATGAAGCAATATATGTTTTGTAAAAGTAAAGATTTTGTTTAATCATAAAGAGAATTCATGCAGGTATTGCAAAGTTCTAGTTATTATTCAGAATTTTCAGAAGTTTTTCTTGTAAATATTTGATTGATTAACTGTTTTGGATTTTATGTTTATGAATGTTTCTTGTTGAAAATATTAGTTAACTTTATTGCTTACAAAAACTTAATACTTTTAATCTTTGGTTTTTATTTGAAAAGTAATTTTCTTTTTTTTTACATTGTAGATAACTTTTAATTCATATCAATTTTAGCGTCTTGGTCGTCTTTTCACCATCATTATATTTTATAGATTTTCTTCAAATTTTGTAGTTTGTATCTTTTTTGGTGAAAAAAGAAAGACATTTCGACCACAAAGAATATATAGAATTTATAGTTTTTCAGGCTATTATTAAGTTTTCTTTAAAAAAAAAAAAAGAATTTCTTTAAGTTGGCTTCATAAAATGTCACATCCTCTTGTGTTAAATCAATTAGGTACCCTTTATGATAAAAAAATCTTAATTTGTACTAGTAGGATGAAAAAAAAAGAAAATTAGTATAAAATAAAAGGCATACAAGAATTTGCAAACATGAGTGGTACACAAGCTGTCATGGTGTATGTTTTGAAGTTATATATAAAACATATAGGACCAAAAATAATTTGTCAGGGTGGTCAAAATTAAGCACTATAGGACCAAATAATGAGAAATAAATAATTTGTCAGGATGAGTAAAAATAAGCACTTTATATATATAGGACCAAAACATGAAAAATAATTTATTTGTCAGGATAGATGAAATAATTAGCACTTTAGGACCAAATAATGTAAAACAATTTGTCAGAATGGGTATAAATAAGCACTAAATTAGGACCAAATAATGAAAAATAATTCATTTGTCAGGATAGGTGAAATAAGCACTAAATTAGGACCAAATAATGTAAAACAATTTGTCAGAAAGGGTATAAATAAGCACTAAATTAGGACCAAATAATGAAAAATAATTCATTTGTCAGGATAGGTGAAATAAGCCCTTTAGGACCAAATAATGAAAAATAATTCATTTGTCAGGATGGGTATAAATAAGCACTAAATTAGGACCAAATAATGAAAAATAATTCATATGTCAGGATAGGTGAAATAAACCCTTTAGGACCAAATAATATAAAAAAATTTCATTTGTCAGGATAGGTGAACTAAGCATTTTAGGACCAAAATATGTAAACTAATTTGTCAGAATGGGTATAAGTAGCTTAGGTATTATTTAGGTACACAACATGAAGCCCCATGTCTATCGGCTACTCATCATGAGGCTACCATACATGATGTCGCATTATTACAATGCTGAAGACAATGTTCATTAAATACCTATCACAGAGAGTTCAAAACAACCATTAGAGTCCTTATTCAGGATACAATGTTTAAACCTGAAAAAAATGCATGAATCTTGTTGGCCCTTTTAAATCCTTTATCCTGTAGAATTAGCACACGATAAATGATAGCTATTTCACGATTCTTATCAACTGCAAACAGACGTCAGGGACAATGTTAAACAGTTATACATCATTAGATATGCATCCAAGCTTGTTATCTTTCATTTTGCCGTCACTATATTCAAATTTAATATCTGCTTGTCAATTTTTTGCACATTGTATGAAATCTCTGGTAGAAGTTCATAACTTTAACCTCGCTTTGATGTCATGTTTTGTGTCGAAATGATTTTGTTCTTTTTTTTATCACCGAGGTATCAATCCAATGATTATTGAGATTTTATCAAAATAATTTTCATATTCAAAACGAGGTCAGCCGAGCGTAATTAAGGATCTCTGCTGTTAAGAGATATTTTGACGAAACAATTGAATATTTATGATTTGTGTTGAATGGTGGACAATCTGCCTCCATCTTTCCTTTGCCATGATGTTCTCATTATCGGGCAATAAAGAGAAGAAAAGATTGATGTAATATTTAAACACTCTCACCTCTAGCACGCTGCCTTATGTAATATTTGTTTTTTAACAGTACAATGTACATCAAAGAAATTGTTCAACTGGTTTTTTGTTGTGCAGCAATTTAGTTGTATATGACTTCAGTTAAACGTGAATTCGTTCTGCTTTTGTAGTAATGTTTATTGGTTACCATATTAAGGTTTATATATAAAAACACAATGTAAGAGTTTAAGTAAAATAAGAAAACATTCAAATGCAGAAAAAAGAATAATTTATTTTTACTGTATTTGTAGTAATATGTATATTGCCTGCCATTTAATGTTTATTCTTTAATCACAATGGATGGGGGGAGGTGGGTTGTAAAATAACCCAAAGCAAAAATCAAGAAAAAAAATTGTTTTGCTTCATTATTTCCAAGGTAAGATTGTCATTTATTGATGGTATTTTAAATTTCTCTTACTTTAGGGAGAATTTAATCACTTAGGATGACATTTAAGTAAATCAATTGTTTATGCTACTTTCTTAATTGGAAAGTTTAATTAATCTGCCATTCAGTATTTTTGCAGGATGAATTATTGAAAATGTTTTGCTAGAAAAATTTTAAAATCTTAATCATATTTAAATGATTTTATAGGATTAGTAACTTCAATATTTTTTCTTTTATTTTAATAAGTTCTAGTGGAGGATAAGTTTTTTCTCTTTCTTTTATATAAAAACTAAAATTACAGTGCATTAAAGTAACAATACTTTTTAGTATTAAACATGTAATATAAATGTTGTCTATGACGATGCAATAATTTTTGTTGTATACTAGAACTATAAAATAAAAATACGATTATGAAAATACTGAAATACATGTATATATAAATATGAAATTAAAAGCCTCTATCGAATATAAAAAAACAAAAAATCTTAAATACTTCATGAAAATCTTAAAATGTTTGTATCATTTTTGTATTGAGTAATTAAAAATTAAAAAAATCTTTAAATGATCAATTTAAAACAGAATTACTCTTGACATTTTTCTAATGCTTTTATAATATTAAGGTGAAAATATTATATTTTGACATAACTGATAAAGAGATGTGTAGATAAATTCAACACCAGTCAGTGTGTGTTACAATAATTTATAAAAAAAAATCCTATTAGATGCATGTTCAGTAAGTGACAATTAGCAGTTTTTTAATATTTTAATTTTTTTTCAATAATTTTTTTCAATAAGTGGCCAACGTTTCTTATTTTTTAACCTTTTATTTCAATAGTAAATGCAGGTTACTCAGTATTCATGCAAACAGTGAATCTCACTATTACCTGTGATCTTAAAATCACCCATTAAAATTGACATTTAAACGAGATAGGTCTGATGGAGAACATTATACCGTGGCAGAGTATTGACACACTTATATAAAAAGGTGTTGTGTACATTTGATGTGTTCTAGATACTGTATAGATTACGCCAAGGTATAGTGCCTTAAATTATGTTAATGTCTTTCTAATACTACCAAACTAACTCATTTCGCTCTTATACACATATAGTACACCTCGCGAAATGTTCAGGTAATTATCACCCAAATAAAAAAAAATCACCCGCACGGCTGTCCTCTAAGACGTTCATATCTCTGTACGTACTCGTTTGTTACAGCGCTAAGTACCCCAATATAAGTGTGTCATGCACACGCCCGGCTCACAAGGTTTCAAAGTGGCGCGTGATCACTATATTCTTGTTTCTGTGTCATTCGAGGGTTCCCGATCACCTGTCCAAGAAAACATCACAAGTAATATTTTCTATGATACGCTTGGCCTAGGTCAACTTTATTTATTAGAGTTTCAAGCTTCTTAATTTGAGGTTAAAATGTTAAGCTCCCTACCCTTATTGAATGGTGTTAAATGGTCCTAGAACGGAATGATTAAGTCGCGAGTGATGCTCACGACGTCACATACATCAACTCAAAGAAATTTGAAGAGTAAAGAACTATATAGAGTGTCAGAATTGTAGTTTTTCTTTATTTGCACAACACTTGAGTCCAACTTTTTGTTTGTTTGGACAGTTATAATAGTACCATGTTGAAGTTGACTTGATGGGGTTAAGTCATTGACAATGTGTGCCTGTCACCGATTACGCTAAACACTATCACTAAATGAATTGTCCCAAAAGCATGACTTCTTGGCTTTGTTCAGGAGAGATGGTCACCCAAGTTTTACGACTTTGTCCCTGTGTCGCAAGCCAATGTTACAACGCTCAAGAATCACTTATCATGGGGCGGCGGTGACTGGAGATATACCTAGTCGGTATTTGTACTGAGTGATGTCAGTTCATTTGCGATTGTGCAAGAAAGAACAATAGAAATTGAGGTCATGTGTATTGTTTGATATTTTGAGGCTGTTGAGCATCTGTGTTTAATTTATACCATATCAGCTGGGCTATATACCCTAACTATAATTATGAATTTATAATGTGTACTTTATATCATTTGTTTGACAATTAGAGAAATCTGTCGAATTCCCATTGGTTTTCATTTGACAGAGTCAAAATCAAGACAGTAATAAAAAGGTTCAGGTCAAATACAGGGAGCCACAGATAGAAAAAAGTGACAAAGAATTAGATGCAATTATTTGTATGATGTAATGTCACTGAAAGTAATAAAAATAATTGTCTTAATGAGAATGTTGAATTAATGTTAATTATGATATACAAAAGCCCTGTCAACTAAATAGAAATAACTAATAATGAAAATGAAGATATTTAATATCAAAAAATTAAAATAATTATCAATTATATGAATCAAACTTATAACAAGAAAATATTGAATATAAATCAATTTGGTATATCTTAAGAGTTGTAAGGTCAATTTCAAGTTGTTGAAAAAAAGAATATATGCAGTAAAGGTTTTATCCAAAATAATAAAAAAAGAGAAAAAATTCTTATGTTTTAGAAGTGAAGAAAATAATAATATTTGTTACGTGCAAAAGTTTGATAGATGATATTTATTTTCAAAACGAAATGCAAGATTATTTAAATAATGTATTAGAAATTTATGAGATTTTGTTCATAATAGATTTTAAGATAAAAGTAATGGTGTAAAGATGTTACTATAGACAGATAAAATTGTTATGAGAATTATTTATGAAGTTGTAAATATTTTTATGATATTAAAGTGAATATCAGCTTTTCTGATCAAGATATTAAAACATTTGAGTCACTTCCACTTAAATTTACACAATTAACTATCTCATATTTAAATGTTTGAAAGGAAACATAATAAATTCTCATTTCACTACATATATTGCACAAAACATTACCTAATATTCAAATGAAATAAAACATAAATTTATTTTATTTCACTACAAATTACTCAAACAACTATCTTATATTTAAATTTTGAAATGAATCATAAAAAAATTATTTCATAAAAGATAAATAGATAAAGAAGAAAGAAGCAGACATGGGTAAAAAAAATTAGGATATTTAATTCATGCAAATATATTTAAATGAGATCAAAGACTTCATTTTTGAAAACTGACAATATCCTTATTTCATGATAAATTTGGCCACTTTTGTCATTTTATCTTTAATTTCATCTCTCATTTTAACTTTGTGTTGTACAAATAAAATGACAATAAACGGGTTAAGAGTTTCCTTGACTTGGGTGAGATGTTATCTACAGTTAATCAGTTTTGGTTTGTTGCCTTAGCGATCTCATAAAATATTTATCTTTTAAATTGTATAACATTTAAATACTTTCTTAATTTCAAATTCTTTGAGTCTGAATATGTCATGTTAAAAAACCAGGAAAGTGTAGAGAATCGTGAAGAAGTTGAGTGTATCCTCACTGCATGTGTTTAATTATCCCGGAGTCATTTGTCGTCTGCTAACAGCGAGTCTTTTTGTTAACACGAATTTTCCCCGTATGTCTTTCTCTCCAAGACACATTCTCCTGTTACTTAAAGATGAAATGAATATCAAAATATCGAAATAGAACAAAATTAAATGTCATTAATCTGTAAGTTATGTTCAGAAATTAGGTCTTTATTATGTTTCATTAGGAGAGAATTCAATGAGATTAATCTAACTCTAAAGGGAAAAAATTAAATATGCATAAAAACTGGTTTGACAATTAAAAACAGATCACCTACGTAAATTTATAGGTCAATGCCAATGTCATTCTACAGAAATTATCAAGTAATTCTTTATAGATGAAATAAATTAGAAGATTGAGTTGAAGAAACATCTTTGAATTTCAAAAAGGTCAGAGAAAGGCATGACCTGAAAGGCCAGGATATTTGTTAAATATTTTACGTTTTTTTCCTAATAATTTTTACACAAAGGTGAAAGTACAAAGGATTATACAAATGGTGTTCACCTGGGTCTGACTAGGCCTAATGCCATCAAATTGTACGATTACTCCATACCAAGGTCACGCATGACTGGTCAGCATTGCCGCTCTGCTTAATCGGGCACGTAATGATATAGGATTTTCATAACCATATTGAAGATAAATAAACATTAAAATTGTTCATTGAAATATAAGGAGTTTAATTGAAGTCGGGTAACAAAGAAGACTTGAAGGGTTCACCTGAGATGATTGTCAACAAGCTAATATGGAGGTGTAGCTAGAATCACAATTCTGTCAGTCAAAAAAGGGGCTTTAGAAAGGGACTTCTGCCTTATTTTAAAATCATTAAAAAGTTTCGGAATAAGACTAACACCTTATTTTAAGATCTTTAAAAACTTAGAAAAGGGACTTAACCCTTATTTTAGAATCACTTTAAAAGTTGAATCAATTATGTCTAATATAACTTTAGAAAGTTAAATATTTTAAGTAACAATGAATATTAATTAAAATTGTAACCTGTTTTTCCCCGACACAGTTTCTGTAAATTATCTTCAACTCTTGGTATTTACAGTCAATTAAATGAAATCTGTAATTACCTTCATGTTGCATTCAAATAGTTTTTAAAGACATTCAAACATTAATTTGTAAATTCAATGTTCTTAATAATTGATGAAGTTTTTATTTAACACACATATGATATGATTTAGTGTCAATTATTATTTGATCATTGATTATTCATGCATGGCAATTTCATTTCCTTGTTCCACACTTAATTAATATTAATGAAAAATATGAAGTGATGAATTAAATAAATTTAAAATATGTTAACAAACTAAAAATGCCAAAGATTACATGCAAACTAAAGATGACAAAGGGTTAAGTTATTTTGATTCTAGATTCAACATTGAATTTATATTTGTGGAAAATATGAGAAAATACTTAAATAAGGTTAAAAAGTTAGAATAAAAATGACAAAGTTTTCATGGCAATTTCATTTCCAGATTCAAAATTTAGTAAGTATTCATATAAAAAAAGTGAAAAAATTACTTTGAATTAACTTAAGTAAAACTAAACCAGCTAAAAATGACAAAGGTTAATTACAATGTCAGGTCAACCTTAAAAGTACATCCGATCACAAGAGATGAATCATTACGAAGAATTTATCTGGGTAAATCATCAGCAATTTATCATAATTTGAAGTAAAGGATGTGCCTAAATCTCATTGATGCAAGGCTGGTTGTATAGCCTTTATCACCCGTTATTAACAGTTAAATCTTAAAATTGTCATATTTTATTTTCTTGAAACTTTAATTATAGTCTAGAATTCTGGTTCGGATGTGGACAGGTGCCCCTTGCCATGGTTCAAGTGACTAAAGTACATGCAGCAATAAATCTTGTGATAATTGATCTCTAATATCGTCAGGGGAGCTAAACTAAAACTGGTGTCTGTATGGAAAAAAAGAACAAATATTTATTTTAAAATGAATGTGAATTTTTGCAAAAAAAATTCTATTTAGATAGAAGGTGAATATAAGATAAATTACGTTATTGAAGTATAATTGTGCTAGGTTAATATTTACTGTCTTTGTTCACAATAAATTGTTTGTGATCATATATTAGCAAAGTGACAATTAGAATATTTAGTTTGTATATACCAGGTATGTGAACTTAAGTTTGAACCCTGAATGCTCGTGGATACCTGTAAGATATGACAGCTTATCTAGAGAGAGTCATCAATAAATTTGTGTAAATAGACCACAAATTATCAATTCATAAGTAAATTGGTGTAAATAGACCACAACGCACCAGATGCAAATTATTAAGATTTATAGGTTCACATGTTGACCAAATTATTTTGGCAATTAGCAAGTGTCTGGTGTGTTGTGGTCTTATAGGTGTTGACTCTTGAATAATTCTTGGCAATTTGTATCTGGTATGTTGTGGTCTACATTTACACTGATTCACATTGAATATTTGTTTAATGATAATATAATAATGAAAGATCTGTAAAATGTCTACATTTTAATTAGCAGATGTATAGGACTTGTTGGTAAGAAGAGTTGTAGAACTTATGTAAATGTTAATAAGAAGAGTTGTTGAACTTATGTAAATGTTGATTTCAAGAGTTATAGAACTGATGTAAATGTTGATTTCAAAAGTTATAGAACTTATGTAAATGTTACTTTGAATAGTTGTAGAACTTGTGTAAATGTTGATTTCAAGAGACTTATAAAACTTGTGTAAATGTTGATTAGAAGAGTTGTAGAACTTGTGTAAATTATAATTAGAAGATTTTTAGAACTTCTGTAAATCATAATTAGAAGAGTTGTAGAACTTGTGTAAATTATAATTAGAAGAGTTGTAGAACTTGTGTAAATTATAATTAGAAGAGTTGTAGAACTTCTGTAAATTATAATTAGAAGTATTGTAGAACTTGTGTAAATGTTGATTATTAGAGTTGTAGAACTTGTGTAAATTATAATTAGAAGAGCTGTAGAACTTGTGTTAGTGTTAAATAGAAGAGTTTTGGAACTTTTGGAAATGTTAATTAGTTGTTTGTTTGTTAATTGGGGTTTATTGTCCCTTTACCTCATGTATAGGTCATATCGAGATGGTGTCTGCTTGTGACAGTGCGCACTTATGATGACTTTTTAGTGCTGTCTCACTGAAATATCACGCTGCGGACACATTGACATGATACGTCACTCGGTCACATTCTCCTGACACCGAGTCAACCAGTCCTCCTCCTATCCAGTAATGCTGAATGCTTAGCAGGGAGCAAGAAGATTGCCTAATTTTAATGTCTAAGGTTTCGATGTGACAGGCATTTGAACCCGAGACCTGGGGGGATTCTAGCACAAGTCTACCAGCACGAAGAAAACACCCTAACCACCCGGCCACCGTGCTGGTAGGAAATGATAATTGTGAAATCATATAAAATTAACTCAAATGTTGATTAGAAGAGTTATAGAACTTGCCTTTAATGGTGATTTAAAGTTATTTTTCTTTGTTTAAACCTTAGATAAATGAACTTTTAGTATTGATTAATTTGTAATTAAAAGAAGCATGAGCCTTGTTTATGTTTGAAATGAAATTTGTCATTTCATCAGGGTGATGTTATAACATTTCAATTTACATTCATGGAATCACATTGAATGAATCAGATTAATGCAATAATCAATGTAATGTTTGCAATTGTTACATACAGTTAAAATATCTATAACGTTCAACTTAGTTCTGAGTACACAAAACCGTCCTTTTATACAACCAAGTAACTACTAAGCCTGGAATCAGCAGGCTCTTCCAAAACTCCTTGAGATTATTTTTTTACTCGTGACTAATTCACTTGTGACCCAGGTGGGGCCTCAACTCAAGGTTCATTAGAGGAGCGATTATGGGCCATTTTGGCTGAGTGATTTACCAAATTAGTTCATACGTTCAGTAAATAAAGAAGCTGTGTTGCTCTCGCTTGATCTTTGAGCACAAGTCAACCGGAGGCAATCAAGCTACATTATTGACACAAACTTTTCTAAGACTTTTTGAATTCATAAAACAATTTAAAACCCAGTTAAATATAAATGTGATCGACGCACCGTCGGGATTATTTTTATAAATAAGAGCAAGTGTTGTGTCACCGTTCGTCCGATTTTAAAAGATTTTTAAGGATCGTAGTTGAGTGTTCGGTGCTTTTTATTGCGACTTTTTTCAATAAGTGGCCTTTGATTGAGTTGATAAGAGGTCAAATTGAATAATTGACGGCATGCATAACAACGTTCGCTTTTATAAAGAGTTTAAAACTGACTACCTACTACTGTTATTACCGACTTGACAGGTCAAATACATACACAAAGGATGTTAAGTTAATTAATTGTGCGACACAAGTCACTTTCTCCTTTTTAATAGTAACCATTGACTTGTCAATAAAGCAAACAAAAAATTGGAAAAGGACTTATTTACCGTGAGAGACTGCAGTAGTTGTTTAAGAAAAAACACAAGTAAAAAAATCCAATCATATCTTATCTGAGTTTTATTCTGTGTCGATGCACACCATACATTGAAAACAAGCTCTAATGAGCTTTTAAAATCGACTATTATATGTGATAATTTAATAATATGCAATATTTATCAACAGTGATTTTCCCATATAAAATTGATGTCATATCGCTTAGTAAATAATATACCAAACTGTTGATGAATGAAAAATATCACGGAGCGCTAGATCATCTTAATTTGCATTTATATTTTATTTATATACTGGTAATATAGATCGAGCTTTATCATTTTTTGATTGAAAATTAGTGTTTTAGATATTACTTTTGTATAAAATTAATTTTGTTTCAAAATTTTAAAGTCTATATAGATTAGAATTATTTAAATATTATGATCTTTAATTATTATAATTCCTTTCTGCTATTCTTTAACAATGCTTTGTCTTGTCAGGTGATGTTAATAAAAAAAACTTATCATTAAATGCACACCTTCGCTTTTCTAGGGTTTAAGAAAATACGTAAAATGAGTATGGTTCAATGCTGAAAATTGATATAAAGTCTGTACTTGGTACGTTAAGGAAACAAGATACAGAATTTTAAACCCAAAATATATTTACAAATAAATAAATTGACACAGAGTATAATAAGTGTGTTTCTTTACTTAAAAAGTAAAGATAAAAATAGGACTATGGATACAACAAATTAAGTTTTGTTTAACAAGTGCATGATCATTTTGAAGGCAGAAGGTTTTGTAGAAAGAATTTTGATAAGGAATTGTCCTCTGTATGTCGGCCATATCACTGCCTCAGAGTTCACGTACAATTGCTCTCGGCACTACGATTTGTGTACTCAATTAATCTATTATGAACGGTGAAGGGGCGGGCAAGAAGACTCTGTTAATTTGTCAGTTAAGATAATCACGGGCCTCAGTGGCCATCATGCTGGGTTTGGTGTAATTCTAAATTTCTTATTCCTGTTATCACCGTTGCCCAACACAAGCCGAGATGACATTCTTGCAGGTCAACATATTCGGCAGAGCATAATTAGGACTTTGACTCGAACAGATAAAAATACAAATATTAATTCATTAATGTCTCTGCTTTTGTCTTCTCTTGGTGACTTTTTTTGTAGTTTCCAATAATATTGCTAGAAAGATCTGCTCGCTTAAGGATTGCTGATGGAATATGTGAAATTTCAACCACATAATGACTGGGTATGTTGTGTTAATGGAAACACCAGCCTCTGTCTTTGACTGTTTTACAACCTGAGTTTCACATTTTTATTCCTAAGTTGCAACCGAGTTTTCAGTTAAAGTACATTTAGATTGTTCTGCGACCATAATTTCTTATTATATCCGTATTGTATTTCATTTAGCAACGTAAATGAATATATTGAGGAGAATCGCATTTGACGGTTATAATTAGGTGTGTCATATGATTGAACTTGTGTAATGTGCTGCACAGTGTTTCACTGTATGTAGAACTCTCATAAATGGTGAACTGTACGAAAAAAATCAAATTAAAATATAAGACAGACTCTCCGTAATGGGAAACTTTATTAAATATTTAAATATCTGACAGATCATTTTTTCTTAAAATACATAATTAGTCGTTCATGTAAATTTGAATGTTTTTTATTTTTTCAAGATTCTTGGAAATTATATTGGCAACAATGTAAGGCAAATAAATCAATCATAAACATAATTACATTATACAAGCTTCAGTTATATATGAAATGGTAATAAGCCAAACTAAAAGCATCAATTGTTTGTCTTATCAAATTGTTTTAGTGAACCTGCCTTTGGATTGCAGAGGCTGAATAAGAAAGGTCAAGGTCACAGGGTGCTTTGTTAAAGTTTTATCACACTTGTTTATTATGTCAAGGTTTAAGTTTTTCAAATATGAATATCAATCGTCTTAAGATATATAAAATGGAAAGTTACCAAGCTTGCATCAGTTATTTGTCTCAATAACACAAGGGATCTGACCCTGCACGTTAGTTGCAAGGTTTGAATGAGAAAGTTCAAGGTCACAGATCCCTTGGTTCAAGTTTAGAGAAAAAGTATTTATCTACCCTACAGCTAAATAGAATTTCATAAAATGTTCTTCAGTTATTGATCACATGAAGAATCATGTAAGACCTACAGATGCTGAAGACCAAAGGTGAAGGTCACCAAACTAAACAAATAGAGTTTTACTGCTCCTTTTGTTTTCAGGCATAATTTTTTTTTACCTGCTTACGATATGTTATTCACAAAACAGCATTATTTTGTTAATTCTACTCTCAAATTGTCAGTTTAAATTATAAGAAATTTTTACTGAAATATAAATACATCATGTTATGATGTTGTGCTACTTCTTTGGTGAGTTCGTACTATTTTGATGTAATTATCTGATATAACTGAATTAAAATCAGAGAAGTTATATATGTTTTGTTCAATATTTAATAGCTAAAAAACTTCTATTCAATATTTTCTAAAAATGTATTCATTATATTCAAAAAGTAATGAAGAAAGGAAGCAATGTTAAAACAGCAGTGCTTATTTAAGGACACATGCAGCTTCAATCCATTCATTAGGTTTAATTTATAGTTGTGTGTTTTTTTTTAATTTCATCAAAATGCCATAACATCTACTTGAAATGACAGAAACAGGACCTTTTGAACCTCCAAATTGAAGAGGCGTTATGTCAGACAACTTTGTGTTCTAAAAGTCATGGAGGATTTGATGTCAAACCTCCCTAATAGGCTGATGCATAAAGCTAGAAACTTCATGCAAACAATAGATCGCAGTTCAGGGCAGAATTACACCAAACATCAGGTTTTTGTTAATGACAATGGCAGACTTATACACTGCTACAGATTTACCGCTTGCCTGATTTCTTTGCACATTTCTTCAATTTGTCAGACAATGGATTGAAGATTCTAGATCCATTTAATTATTGTGAAGAACAACAATTCAGTCATTTTCTTCTGGAAGATTTACCAATTGTAAAACATTAATTCTAATTATTTGAAAATGGTTCTTGAATGAGACAAATTGCATAGTTGGTTTTGTTAGTGAATGTAATCATTAAACAGAGGGATAGTTTTTTCATGCTACACTGAGCGTAATCTTTAGCGGGAAGACATTAAGAAAATGCATGGTGGTATGTAACCTTAGAGCAAATAATGGTCACTGCAGGGCAATATAAGGTAGCACTGGAATGAGGCTGAACCAGCGCCAGTCTGACCCATCACCACATTAGCTAACCAGTGTTGCTGGACATCAAAATCACATCAAATTTCACACTCCTCTGCTCAATCCCGCCATAAAAATTGCTGACTTAAACTTCTTTAAGAATTTGGTCACTCTAGCGTCAATTTCCAAATTATAAGTTGAAATGGCTTTGTGATATTTTTTGTATGGGTTTCTTTGGTTTTTGTTATTGTAGCAAACTTGACACTTGCAAGGCCTCAGTATTAAGGCCATAATGGACCAATGATCCACAAACTAGTTTTTTCAGGGGTTATTCAGGGTTAATTCCAGGAACTGTAAAAATGAAATAATGGTTAGGAAAAATGCCAATATAGGTCCTTTGTGTTCTTAAAGTACTATAAACGTCTGCCAACTCAGAACACCCCAAATAAAAACACTTGATCAAGAATTTATTTCCTGTAAATTTTTCGTAAATAGAGCTTTAAATGATAAATTAGATAAAAATTAAGGAGAAAAAAATATTATGTAATCTAGATTTTGACAAACTTAAGAAATCTTTTAAAAGAGTAAATGCAAAAAACCAAGATATTCAAAGATATAAGTCCATGGACATGGGCAAATAATAAAAAAACCTGTAGGATGCACTTAGAAAAAACAACAAAAATACAATTATTAACTAAAAAGGAGACATCTTGATCTTCTATTTTAGAATTTCATTCCTGTGGAATTCAAAAACCCTACATCTATCCCCTTTCTGATTCAAGGACACCTGGCTATGGACACGAGACACAATTTCTTGGACACGCCTGACCACTGTGGCCGGGAGATAAAACCAAAATAAAAGTCCACATCCTCTGTTTACATGTGTTTTCTTAAGTCAATTGTTGTTATTCAGAAAGCTGATTAGCCCGGACGTTTTCCTAACAATTTTCAAGCGTGTCCACCAAAGGCCGTAATTATGATTTAAACAGGGATGAATAAAAATAAGACTTTCTGCGAGGAGCGTTAATGGTAGATTTAATTGTATAAGCTCGTAATCCAAATCTTTTCTATGAAAGACTGTCAAAGTAAATTCTATGAATTCTGTGTGATTGATGCCTGGGATGACAAATGTATGAATGGGTACATTTGAATTGTGCCTGGGGTGAATTCAAAGCAAATCAAATTGGATTTCTTAAATTCTCAATATTTTTCGAAAATTTTATATAACAGAATCTTCATGCTTTGTAAAATGACATTTGATAAATCATGTTTCTTTAATTTTCTATAATTTGAGAAAAAAATGGATATTATTTCATGCTTTATAAAGAGAGTCCATGAAAGAGCATGTACATGTATAAGGTATTAAATTTTTTTTAAAAATCTGATAATTTGGAATTGAAAGCTTTAAAAAATGAGATAAGAATATATTTTAGATTTTTTATATATATTTCTTTTTGAGTAGATAATATTTTTGGAAAAAAGAACTTACAGATTAATGAAAACTAAATACAATATATAAGTATATACAAGGGTTTTCAACAAATTGAAATTTTAAATGCTAATTATTCATGGCATTGGTTTAATCAGATCATGAATCGGTTTAGGAAACAAAAACATATTTGATTGAATATTTGAGCTTATTAATTTTGTTGTACCAGATTTCATGGAATAAAATTTCTGCACTAAAATTTACATGTTTCGTTCCAGTTAAGCTAATATACACACATAATGTTTAACTATTTATTAAACATGAAAGAAACAATTAGATACAGACATTTAAACATTGTATTTGTGTTTATTTGACGGATAATAAATAAAATTATGTAACAACCGCATAGTCTGATTTTTGACACGACACCTTACATCCTATGTCTTTAAGCTCAGTGCTTCATGCTAAGGTACAATACACAAATCACAGCACCTGAATAAGCAGGTTCACAACAAAGACTTAACACTTAGTCACAGGTAAACTATTTCAGGTATATTTTAATCAATTAAATACAGGTATTCACAGTAGTGATCCACTGTAGAGTATTAAAGTTCACAAGCCCTCTGATCATTCTACGATAAAGCTCTCTGCTGGCACGCGAGTATATACATTTAGTGTTTATCTTTTTTTGTGTTTAAAAGCCAGGGTCACCTCAAAATTGGTCAAGCATGGTCGCTATTGTCCAAGGCAGACCATGACCTTTGATTGCAGGTTTTTGTACTCCCACTCATTTCCTGTCTGGAAATTCCGAAAGTTCTCAACATTCCTATCTCCTGAAATAATTTCTTCTCGAATTTTGTTGTAAATTATCTGAAACTCAAAAACTTAATTTGATATAAATATAATTCTTAGAAATTAATTTAAAAATCATTTTCTTCCCCAGTATGTGAACAATATTTCTTAGGGAGCAAAAAAAGTACTATCTATTAGAATTGAGATAAAATGTAATGATTTAACAAAAACAATTGCAATAGGAATATTGGGGAGCAGGCAAGAGGCTTTATGGTCCAGTTATTGCATAATTATCATATTTAATTGTTTACATTTTACTTGATTTCTAAGTAACACTTCTGATACATGTTTTGAATGTAATTTCAATACCGATATAATCAGATATGTTATACAGTTTTTTTAGGTTATAAAGAAAGAAGATTTATTTCTGTAGTGTTGCAAACCATATGCCCATAACTACATATTGGTATATTAAGAGTAACTTTTTTATTCTTATGATTTGATTCAGTGATTAAACTCAAAACTATTACATTTTTAATTGAATAAAAAAATCTGTCCATTCAAAATATGCACAAAACACTGCAAAACTGATGTTGACACCTGATGTAAACTGTTTTTATTACATTTATATAATAATAAAATACAAAACAATATAATATAATTAAAAATTGATAAGACCAGCAGTAACATGTTTACAGTGGCAGATTAGACCTCATATCGTGTTCTGATCTATTTATGTATTGTGGAAATTCCTCTTACATGTTCAAGTTTACATCTATAAATATATCTTGTAAACCATGCACCTGTAACTACACAATGGATCGAGCTGAATCAACCAATGGATATTCCAATTGTCATATTTTAGGGAAGTAAGGTTGAATAACTGTCTTTGATGTTTCATTGAATAAGGTGAAATAATCCAAGATAAGAGGAAATAGGTCATCACTTAAATTATCCAAAAGTGACATAAGGGGCCATTTTTAAAATACTTGAGTCATGAAGAATTTTCTTTGTTTGAAAAACTTGTAAGTGAAATGTATACATATTCTATAGTATATTGGTAGTTTGTGGTTTTAGTTAAGTAAAATTAAGTCTACCATAATGTTAACAAAAGTTGTGATATGCCGACGGAATTTTATCTAAATTTTATGTGAATTTTGTTGAATGGGTTGAGATGACTCACACTAGGAGATAGTAATCTACAGGAACAGTATATAGAGTATATATGATGAACTGATAAAAAGATATCAATTAATTACCTCCCCTAAGCATGTAGCTCTTTTGTGCATGAAATGGAAAAAAAGTTGTGATTATGAATATTAAGTACCGTATTTGATTCTCGTGTATGTCAAAAGTTTGTTTAAGTGCATGTTTTACTGATTCATAGACATTATGTAACAAGAGCTTTTATTGGTTCAAAATAATTATGTACAAGAGTTTATTTGTGCATTCACCAAGACCTTCACATGCCATTACAGCCAATATGTTTTTTTTGTAACTTTAAAAATCTTTATATCAATTTTCTTTTGATTGCAGATGAGAAAGGGAATTTTTTTTTTAAGTTTTTCATAAATTTAAGTTCATTTCCTGTTTAAAACATAGATATAAGGATTATTACTGAAGTCAACAATCAGTGAGTTCAATATTTGATGTTCTACAATGTCTTAATATAAATATGTAAGCCGTTTTATCATCAGAACGAGGAATGGAAAATTGATATATTTTAACATTTTTGTTGATTTATTTGTAGAGTCGACACAGGCGTTCGCATCCCAGTCCCTCTGAGACCAGTGGTAGTGAATGACGGCCATTTTATCTTTCCTTGGAAGAGACATCACATGTACATACTGTAGAACTACAAGAGTTGGAGCTTCAAATTTGTATTTTTCTGCGTTTATCATCTGGATTGTCTGTGAACAAAGAACACACGATAGAAACATCATCATTCCTGGTACAATTTAACAGTTGAATGATATAATAAGAACTGCATAACAAAAGACTTCACAGTTGTAGGGAAGTTATATTTACGAACAAAAGATTAATAAGAAAAACCTTGAACTGAGTCCTATATTCTACATGAATGTATTTGTGAAATTGTTTTATAATATTTAGATTCTTACTTGAAATATTTTGTTGACAGGTTATGTATTGTATGGAATATATGGAGCTAAAAAACACATGTTAAGACGTACAACAATGACAAGTGCAGAAAAATATTAATTTGCCCCAATCTATAATATGAAAAGAAAATAAATTATTATTATATAAAAATATTTTATATCGAGAACTACATCCAAGGCGATTTGTTAAAAAGAGAAGATATATTTATATAACTAACTTAACAAAGGTTGTGAGAATAGTGTTTTTGTGAGAGAATATGACACTTTTTACGCTATATTGTCAATATTATACTGTGTTTTAAAATGTTTAAGGTAGGGGAGGTAACTCTCTCAACTAGACTCTAGTCATTTTCTTGTACTTAAATGTAATTTGTATATCATGTTCATATTTTCTTCTAAAGAAAACTGTGTACAGATTTTGAATGTTTTTACATGTAATATTTAAAGAATATACACACTAAATTTCTAAACTGGACTTTTACACCCAAAGCTAGGCTTTAGTTTGAAACGGAAATATAAAAAGGCTTATTAGTTTGTGAAAAAAATAAAAAGAAAAAAAGTTATATAAGTAAAATTCCAAGTAAATTTTTTTTTACAAGTTTATATTTTGCTTGCCTGAAAAAATTAGCTAGAGGTAAGGATACACATTATATAGTTTCATTATAATGATTTTGTACTTTATCAATCTAATTCATAAAATTTAATAGAATTAACAAAAAAACAAAAAAACTTCAAGCCTGAAAATAAAATGTTTACACTATTCTTGTCATACTAGGAGAAACACAATGACACAATATGTCACCATTGCTATAATAGTCATTCAATTGATCACCTAATTTGATTTACAGTTTACTTATCTGGCAGTGACACCTGTGTCATCCTGTCATTATTACATTGCATGTTGTCATTCCATTCATAATTAAACTCATCAATTGTTATTTGTTGAACATTTGTGTATGCTGTTACATGTGACAACAGTCATTCCTATGTTGAATTATTGGTTTTTAAGGGTCTCCATGATTGTCTCCCTTTAATTACAGATCTGCTTGAAGTAGATGTGAATTGATCATTTACATTAAATCATACATATGAAAGAAATGATGCTGTGTCTCTCATTTCTAGCAGAGTTTGTTTTTGTGAATTTATCTCCATATTACAATTTGTGTAACACATTTGCTGTACCCTATCTTTTCACCAAATTTAACAGTAAATACTAGGCTGTAAATGCATCATCTCGTGTATTTTGTCATTGTGTAAAAACTTGAACCCTCCATTGGGAAGAAATATGTATTCTTTTTGATACGTTTTGCTTTCAATATAACAGTCATCTTGTCTCAACTTTTGTCAAAATTTATCTATTTTTACATTTTATATAATCCATGATGAGTGCTGACAATTTTGTGACTTTTGAAGTTCCTTTTTTTGTCTGTGTACTTGTGAAAATAGAGGTGAAATTTCTAACCAATTTGTGTAGCCTTGTAAAGTTCATGGATTTGTCTTCACATGTGTGAAAGTATAGGTGAATTTTTCTTATCAATGTTTGTAAGACTTGTAAAGTCCTTGTTTTTGTCTTTGTATTTGTGTAAAAGAGGTTAACGTTTATAGACTTGTTAAGTTCTTGTTCCTGTCCATGTTATGGTGAAAGTTTGTAACCAATGTTTGGAGACTTGTAAAATTCTTGTATTTGTCTATGGACTTGTGTTATAGAGGTGAATGTTTGTAACCAATGTTTGTAGACTTGTATAGTTCTTGTATTTGTCAATTGACTTGTGTTACAGAGGTGAAAGTTTGTAACTGATGTTTTAGACTTGTAAAGTTCTTGTATTTGTCTATGGACTTGTGTTTCAGAGGTGAATGTTTGTAACCAATGTTTGTAGACTTGTAAAGTTCTTGTTTTGTCTTTTTATTTGTATAAGAGAGATTAATGTTTGTAGACTTGTAAAGTTTTTGTTTGTCCATTGACTGGTAAAAAAATAGTGGTGAAAATTTGTAACTAATATTTGTTGACTTGTGCAGTTTCTGGATATTTTTGTCTATGTACAATAAACTTGTGTAATATAGGTACAAGTTTCCAATGTTTGTGGACTTGTAAAGATCTTGTTTTTGTAACTTATGTTTGATGACTTGTGAAGTTCATGTTTGTAGACTCGTAAAGTTCATGTTTTTGTTTATGTTCTTGTAATAATAAAGTTGAAACTTTCTAACTAAAGTTTGTAGACTTGTAAAGTTCTTGTCTTTATTGCAGTGCAGTACAAGTGTTAGATTGTACATTATTGTTTCATGAGTGTTCTAGTCCTTTATAATATACATTTATATTTCTACAAATTTGTACAGAGTATGTATGGTAAATTATTTATTTATACTGAATGTTTGTGTATGTTAAAATGACAAGTATAAATAATTTCACACAAATGTATAAATGTTAAGAATACAAATGTAAAGAGTTTGTTTTTAATATAAGACAAATTGTTTTTAGTTAGTCTGTGGTCCATCTTGACAAAAGGTCAAGAGTGGATTTTCAATACAAATCCCATATGTCCCACTGGTTCAATTGCCTTGCATTTTAATTTGAAACATTTTCAAACTCTCCAAAACAACATTACTATAAGTTTAATAAAATTTAGTAAGAAACAGATTTAAATGTGTATATGTTCTAGTCATGATGGATGACTAATGGATTTGCTAGAGGTTATGCTTCCATATATAGAACCTTTCAGGTGCCAAGGAGTCAAGTTTATTCAATGCATGACTCTTGGGCTTATTTTTTTGTGGTGGGGCAAATCATGTTATTAATCAGACTACTCCTGGGAGTTCCAGATAATTGTTAGAAGGCATTAAAGTCATAGTCTATTTTGGAAGTTGCACATTATACTTACAAATTGGGCCACTTTTTGGCTTTGAAGTTGAAAAATTCTTTTGAATCTTAAGTGACATATTTCAAATTTATTCTTTCACCATTGTTGGTCGCAGGGGCATTTATTGCAGTTAGCTTCATGATCATTCGCCATGTAAATTTCAAAAACAGATAAACTTAAAGGTTTTAACGATCTCATATTTTTGTTTAAACAAATATTTTCTAATATATTTTAAACAGATTTTCAGGATTGTGATTTTTTCAGAGTACCTAGATTTGTAGAGCTAATGTTCATGACAGTATGAAGACTGAAGATATAAAATTAATTATATTTTACATTACTAAAGTGTATGCTTTAAAATGTTTTACAGTTGACCCTGCATTATGCAGGCTATACAGTGTTAAAAATCAACTTGGCATATATAACTTATCATGTTGACCCCTCCAGGAATCTGTGTCCTCAATTATTTTCATGTGTTATATTTTTGTACATTTGTAAATTTCTGGTATATTATCAAATAGAATATGGCAAACAAGTACAGTTTTACCATACAAATAGAGTAAATTTACTACAATTAATTTGTACTGCAGCACAACAAAATTTAGCCACAGATTTTATAATTTATTGAATAATGGGAGGCAACTCTTCATCAGTATTAACTTATCTCCCTTTATCATTTTTGTATATTTGATATATTGTAATATGTATTTATTTCTTTTTACAAATAGAATTTACTGTTATACCTGGGCTATGTGCAATTAATAGATTTTTTTATTTATAAGAGTATAAGAAATAATATAAATTTTAATGTTTTTTATCCTTTTTAACTTTATACATTCCTAGTTCAACAATCATGATCTTTTCTACTTTACTGTTTTTCAACTTAGAACTTTATATTGTATGCTGTTCTTGAAATCTATTTCTCTTTTATTCTTGTTAAATTCGGGATGAATCCCTAGACTCGGGAAGATAATGATGATATGGTGTGTATGTCTGTTACTTTTTGGGATACAGAGATGTCTAATGTAATCTGGCACATCTACATTATTGAATGGATTGCTTTGAAACATTTTTATATGTAGTCCAGGCATATTGAAGATGTATACTTTCTAATGTGGTGAACTTTCTCTTATGTTTTTAAGATTTACCATAAGCAATGTATTGAATTTAGTTAATTCTTAAACTTTCACATGCTTAGGAAAATAGTTCATCTTTTACAGTTACTGTGATTACCTTGTATGTGTAATCAAGAACACCAACAGTTAATATAGATTCTTTTTAAACTTAAGATAGTTACTAGATACATATTTGAGATATGCATCTCCTATTTTGAAAAAGTTTTTATGAATTTTTTTGAAGTTTTACAATGTGCTGAAATTTACCTATTGATGAGTCAAATTTTCCCTCATTTACATATTGATGAGGCTAATTTTCCCTCAATTACATATTGATGAGGCTAATTTTTCCTCATTTACATAATGATGAGACAATTTGTTCCTCATTTACATATTGATGAGGCTAATGTTTCCTCATTTACATATTGATGAGACAATTTGTTCCTCATTTACATATTGATGAGGCTAATGTTTCCTCATTAACATATTGATGATTCTAATTTTTCCTCATTTACATATTGATGAGTCAAATTTTCCCTCAATTACATATTATTGAGTCTAATTTTTCCTCATTTACATATTGATGAGGCTAATTTTCCCTCAATTACAAATTAATGAGTCAATTTTTCCTCATTTACATATTGATGAGGCTTAATTTCCTTCATTTACATATTGATGGGTACAAAGTTTGTTTATCATGAACCTGCATTATTTTTAGAAAAAAACATCTTGGGTAAAACCCTGTGATTACTTTTTAAAACAAAACTTCACTATCAATGCTACAGTCCTGTACAGCATGGTGGGTCAGTGTATTATTCACTGTTGGGGATGCCCTTGTTTCACCTCAGACTTGCCTTTTAAACTATGGTTGGTTGCATTTTAATATAATTCATTTTAGCATGTTATTGAAAATTTAAAAAAAAATCATTGGAACATGTTTTTATGTTTATGAATATATATCTCACTTTTTCTTTTTTGAAAAAATTTCTCTTGCACATTTATCTTTTAAATTCGAGAAATATTTGTCTTGCATATATCCCGGTGATGTTAAATCTTATTATTGTCTTTGTATAGTTACTTATCTCCTCTTAGGGAGTTAACTTATTGTATCCTTGTTATCAAGGAATTAACTTTAGTTAAGTAAGTTAACTCTGGTTAAGCATAAAATCCTTTTTATGGAATTAACCTTAGTATGTAATTGTATTGTATCCTTTTCATTAAGTTAACTCTATTACATCATCTTGTATAGGTTACAAACACTTGTCTATTTTCGTCCTTTGTAAAGTTTTTCTACTCAGATTTAAAGAAAAAAAGTAAAAAAGTTGTCTCATTCTAATGCTTAAGCTTAACCTTGTAACGGTTTTGAAAAAAAATCTGAAAAATTTACCAACAGCTTATTCATTTCTTTTTCTTTACTTCGGTTTGTGTTTTGTAAATATCAGTGATTGGTATTAATTTTTATAGTGAGGTTATACTTATTAGTAACCACTAACTACTCATTTTCAAATGATGAACAAACCTTAGACTTAATTCCTATCCATAGATATCAAGTGTTCTATGTCTTGTTAAAGAAATAGAATGTAGGAAATAATTTTTTCAATTATTGCAAATTAAGCCAGTTTATCACAGGTAAAAAAAAATCCAGATCTCATTTATATCCAATATCTTAACAGTAATTATGTATTTATATAAAGCTTAAGGATAATTTAACTATTTAATGATCCTACTAGTTGAGATATGCTGTATACTTTAAAACAGAGGTAATCTATGAAGAAAAATATATTTTATGCACAATCTATAGTATGTATCTAAGAAGAGGTTACAGACAAAGAGGTCAATTAAACATATGTATCAAGGGGGAGATAGCACACATATAATTAAGTAACTGTATTTATCAAAGGCTAGACAACAATGTGAGAAGTTGATTAACTGTATTTATCAAAGGGGAGATAACAAATAGAGAAGCTAATTCAGCATAGGTACCATGGGAGATAACTCACATATAATTAAATAACTGTATGTAGCAAAGGGGAGACAACAAAGTGAGAAGTTGATTAACTATATTATCAAAGGGGAGATAACAAATGGAGAAGCTTATTCAGCATGTATCAAAGGGGGAGCTAACAAAGTTGAAAGAGAGAAATTGATTAACTGTATGTATCAAAGGGGAAATAACAAACACAGTTTGAAGTAAAATAACCTTATGTATCAAAGGGGAGACAACAAACAGAGAAGTTAATTTACTAAACATATCAAAGGAAAGACAACAATCGGAGAAGTTATTAACTGTATGTACCAAAAAAGAGATAAAAAAAGACTGGTTGCTTTATTGTATGTATCAAAGGGGAGATAAAAAAGTGAGAAATTAGTTTACTGTACATATCAAAGGAAAGATAACAATCGGAGAAGTTATTAACCATATGTACCAAAAAAGAAATAACAAAGAGACTGGTTACTTTACTGTATGTATCAAAGGGGAGATAAAAAAGTGAGAAATTAGTTTACTGTATATATCAAAGGGTATAAGACTCTTTCATATACTTGTGTGTAAGATAGGGATAATTCCACCAAAGGGGGGTTACAAACTGGTAAAACCTGAGGCTTGCCAAGGGTTTCAATTCAATTTACTACGTCACAATTAAGAAGTGACACATTTTGATTGGTTACTTCCCACTTCACGTGATGTAAGGCTTTCTTTCATGGGCAAACTCTATCTTAAATAGCGTGATATTGGAGAAAAGATAATAAACAAAGAAGTTGATTGCTTGTATGAAAGGGGAGATAACAAATAGAGAAGCTAATTAACCATATGTATCAAAGGGGAGACAACAAACAGTGAAGTTAATTAACTATATGTACGATATCATATTTGTGTGAACGTGTCTGGGTTTTTCCAGTTTTTGTAAATAAAATTATAAAATATGAATTTGTGTGCAGGTATATGAAGTAAATTAGTTTTGTGTAACATTTAAACTCATTATTCCTCAAATACTTTCTTGTGCCTGTGTTTTATTGGAATAAAGAGATTTATTTTTCATTTTCTTCTTGTATTTATCTGTTTTAATATTTTTTCACATCAGTTGTATTTGCACGATTACAACAGTTAAAGTTATGATGTGATGGGTTTGGATAGTTGACTTTTAGTTGACATAAGTGAACTGTCAATGCACTATATCAACCGTTAGTGTAACAATTTAGTGTAAAAGTTGACACTTTTGATAACTGACTTCCTTATCAACACATTCAACCATTAGTGTTACAATCTACCCACGTTTGGTTTCGGCCTTCTAACTGATGATCCCTGACATCAAGAAACTTCATATTTGGGCAAGTGATAGTACTTGCAGAGAGGAGGAAACCTATAGATTTGGGAGTTAAGAGGTCAAAGGCAAATGTCACAGGTGTATTAAAAGAATCAAATTATATTTAACACCTTAACCATTCCACATAGGAACTGGAAATTTGGGCACCTATATAAGTTCTCAAAAGGGAAACATTCTTAATACAAAATTAGGTCAAAAGGTCAATGTCACAAAAGAAAAAGCTTTTCTCAATATATTCTTATTACAATAACACAGAAATTTCATATTGATACTCAGATGGTCTAAGACAGGTTTTATTCACCTTGATATCTGGGTCAAAGGTCAAGGTCAAAGAGTTCAAAACTCACTTTTCCTTATAAAGTCTTGATGAATTAACCTACAGGGGTATAATTATTATTATTATTATATTAGGGTTTAACGTCACGTCCAGAATATTTCACCGATATACCAGGAGAAAAACTACGTCAACAGAAGTCAACATTTGTCAAGGCGAAATTTAAAAAACTGCTCGCTTCAGGTTACTTACATTGAATGTTTACCACATTCCTGTTCGAGTAACGGTTTAGCTATATCCTACGGAAGAAATAATAACGTTTCATCATCGTCCGTAGGCTGTTTGTTTCCTTCGTAAATGTGTTCATTTTCTTAAACATTCAAGAGAAATGTTTTCGTGTAAAAGGTAATCGTGTACAATTTTTTAAAAACTTGCCTGAAAATACTGATTTAAAGAATTTTTTTTGTTCACCTGCGAAATGGATTTTTAAATTGCCTCAAAATTGAAAATATTATGTCATTTTCTATCTTCAAAAAATACAATGATATGCTAAAAAGACTAAATATATATGAAACCAATTACAATGAGCACCAAATGACGAGGTTGTCGTGTACACTCTTTTATCCTTTCTTTCTTTGCAGTATACTTGTGATGAGAAAAAAGAATTCTATAGCATAATCGTCCAAAAGGACGGAGGTTGATGTGACCTCTACATGTACCTTGGTCTTTGACTTGCATCATATAAAACATTGGTCTCCGGAGCATAGAAGGAATGTTAACATTAACGGGAGAGAGAAACGTGTCACCGAGTTAAATCTGTTAAGTCTTTAAAGGAAGAACTGTATTTAGGACATAGCATATCATATCGATATGGGTTTCGGGTTAACACTTATTGCAGTTCACTTGACAACGATGAGATTGAACATTGCAATAAGCCATATAATCAAAACTATTTTTGAAATGAACTGTTGGTCATGTCTAGCTACGTACCAAGGACCCTTGAATCTTACAATTAACAGTCTGACGTCTTATCAGTTGCGCAACGGAGGCGTAGCGGCAAAGTGTGGCAAAAGTTATCCAAAAATGAAGTATTGCATTTTATGTACACGACAACCGTTTGGCGAATAGTTACAACCTTGCGCTTTGCAACATAACATTGGAATGTTTTCAAAAACTAACACGTTTTGTGATTATCTGACTGTATGTGCAAATAGTGCGTGGAAAAATGTAAACACATGCTACTCAATGGCATGCTTGCATCTTTTCGTAATTATTTAATAATGTTACTATTTTCAACTATAATCAACTTTATCAATAACAAAATACATGTACGTGTTTAACAATGAAATAATGTAATACTTTTGTCGTATCTTTCATTGCTTACTTTGTTGTCCGATACCGCATTCATACGCCGATCAGCTGACAACGTGACAAGTGACAGTCATAGCTGACGTGAATGCCATTGGTCACTAGTAGGGTTAAATAGTCCAACCGCAAAGCAATGGTAAATATACAAAAAAAATTGGACGTATGACCACAATGACATTTTGAAGTTGAACATTGACACTTTGTGGCTGTTTTGATATTTACCTGCTTGTTGTGGTTTCATTTTTGACCCATAGATAAACGAAACATAACTTTAAACAAACGTCTCATCTCATATGTATGCGTTCTACCTGAGTAATGGATTTGCCTTGGTCCTAAACTATAGGAGTATTATAATATAGAAATTAAAATAGAGTGTGAAACTATGTTATTAATGGCACAAAGTCGTGGCCTTTTTGACCCAAGGGCCACAATAAACATGTATTAGAAAGAACGTCTCAGAAGGATGATAATTGTAAACTGGGGTTGTCCTAGATTTGTAATTGTAGGATGAGCAATGTGTTTAAAATATATCGTCTCCTAGGTGGCACAGTCAAGTTCATAAGTTTCTTTCTATTATGAAGGGATCTGTCAAAAAAAAAACTTAGTATGTAACTTATATCTGGCATAGTCTCCAAAGTTACCCATAGTTCAGGTAAAGATCACAAAAATCTCTTTATACTATAAAGAAATTGATGAAAGACGTAATAAGGCGACCCTTAAAGACATAGGATTGACCAGATTTGTGTATCTGAAAAATTGCAGACTTTCTGTGATTCAATTCAATTCAATTCTTTATTGTGTTATATTCGCTTGCTGAGAGGTTAAATAAATTAAAACAAGACGAGATGATTTCAACAGCTTCAATCTTCGTAAAACATAAACGTCACAACTAAAAGTGTAACGTGTCTAAAGCCTGTCTTATGTTGACACCCTAACATATTGGATTCGAAGGTTCCAGACAATATATACAAATAAGAACCATAGACAACCTGTGTCTTATATAAGAAGAACGAAAGAGATGAAAACACTTATAAACTACAATAACTAACACTAAACTATATAACAAAACAAAGAGTACTACTAATAACCTTTATCCTAAGGTTAACAACAATATGCCGTCTTCGGTCTCACACTTCTATAAGCTAATGATGGTCCCAGCTGTTGTGTTGAAACAACTACAGCTACCCGAGACCACCACTTCATTATATACGTCTGCGACCTAATTCGACCCTAACCCTATCCTAATCTAACGTGCTCAGAGCGTAGACACAAAGCCGACTGCGATCCGAGTGTTGTACAGAAGCTCGTAGAGACCCCAGCTGAAGCATCAAGATGCTACAGCTACCCTAGGTCTCCACTTCGTTATGATACGTACTCAAAATCCCAAGTCCTGTAAACAAAGCCTTACCAAGTGCTCTACTATAACTATCTTCTTATAATTCAACTTATCTGCTCCGTGGACTAACACTGAATGACTAAACACTGTGAGTGTTCGCCTTTTATACCCCTATTCTATTCTGTGACGTATTTGTAAACAAGGAAACTATTAGTAGTGAAATATCTAAGTTTCGTTCTCATTAGTGCATTCTGAAGCATTCTGATTAGTTGCCAAGATATTAAACTAAGAACTAGGATTGGCTAAAAACTCTACATATTGATTGGCTGACCATGAAAACTGCATTTCGATCCAACTTGATCGACCATAACAAACACAACATAGAACATATAGTGAAATCAACGGTATTACAATTAAATGATTAACAAGTGTTATCAAACACTAAAATACAAAGGCATAGAACATAAAATTAAGGTACTATGTAAACGTATTTTCGTCACACTACTAATGTTAATCTAGAAAAGAGTGTCTCAGTTTTTCTGTTTTCTTCCTCGTTTTCAAACTATAACTAATTACTTAGAAAATTCTAATTTTTCTAGCAT
>JAUMGZ010199679.1:0-12621 GCA_032359645.1 Pododesmus macrochisma | reverse complement strand
AAAGTCTTAGGTTTTGACCCGACCGGGATTCGATCCCACGACCGTGGATTCTAGCACCAGTCTACCAGCACGAAGCGGGAGACCTAAACACTGGGCCAGCGCGAAGGTCCATGATTTATTAAATGTTTAAAAAAAACTTGCCTTTAGCGCAGTTTTGATAAATTCTGCAGTCAAGAATTTTTTCTATAAAAATTCTTTCGATTTAATTTTTATTTTTCCCTATATGACGTGTATTGGGCCATCGGGAAACATTCCGTTTGCCCTTTGCAGATGAAAAGCCAGGATTTCCCTTTAACGAAAGAAAGGTAGTACTATAAGCTTGCTTTTAGGCAAGTTTAAAGAAATTCTGCCGTCAAGTATTTTTTCTATGAATGTTTATTTGATTTAATTTTTTTATGTTCCCCTATTTATTGCATATAAGGCCATCGGGAACTTTCCCGCTTGCCCGTTTGCAGATGAAAAGCCAAGATTTCCAGTAAACACCAGCAAGAAAGAACAATAAGCTTGTTTTTAGGCAAGTTTAAAGAACTTTTGCCGTCAAATATTTTTTCTATTAATATTTTTTAAATTTAATTTTTACGTTTTCCCTTAATAACGCAAATCGGGCCACCTGAAAACTTCCCGCTTACTCTTTTGCAGATGAAAAGCCAAGATTTCCCGTTTACACCAACAAGGAAGTACTATAAGCTTGCTGATAGGGAAGTTTAAAGAAATTCAGCTGTCAAATTTTTTTTCTATCAATATTCGATTTAATTTCAATTTTATTTCTGTATACGTAGGGCGAACCATCAGGAAACTCCCTGCTTGCCCTTTTCCAGATGAATAGCCAGGATTTCACGGTAACACCAGCAAGGTAGTATTATACGCTTTCGTTTAGACATGTTAATAAAAAATTCTGCCATCAAGTGTTTTTTCTGTAAATATTAATTAGGTTTTATTTTTATTTTTCCCGCTTGCCCATTTGCAGATTAAAAGCCAGGATTTCCCGGTAACACCAGCAAGGTAGTATTATAAGCTTGACTTTAGGCACATTTAAAGAAATTCTGTGACAAGTGATTTTTCTCTGAATATGTTATCAATTTAATTTGAATATGTTTCTCTTTAAAGCATAAGTAAGGCCACAGGAAAACTTAATGCTTGCCCTTTTGCAGATAAAAAACCAAGATTTCCCGTTAACACCAACAAGAAAGTAATAAATGCTTGCTTTTAGGCAAGTTTAAAAAAATTGTGCCGTCAAGTATTTTTTTTTATGAATATTTTTTCGATTTAATTCTAAGTTTTTCCTATATACGCAAATCGGGGCAACGGTACATTTCCCGCTTGCCCCTTTGCAGATGAAAAGCCAAGACTTACCTTTAACACCAACAAGGTCGTAATATATATATATAAGCTTGCTTTTAGGCATGATTAAAGAAATTCTGCATTCAGTTATTTTTTCTGTGAATATTCGATTTAATTTCCATTTTCCCCTAAATTACGTATATAGGGCGAGCCATCGGGAAATTTCCCGCTCGCTCTTTTTCAGATGAAAAGCCATGATTTCCCAGTAACACAAGCAAGGAAGTTCTATAAGCTTGCCTTAAGGCCAGTTTAAAGAAATTCTTATGTCAAGTATTTATCCATGAAAATGTATTCGATTTGATTTCTATTTTTCCCTATAGCACGCAAATCGGGCCATCGGGAAACTTCCCACTTGCCCCTTTGCAGACGAATTTCCAAAACTTCCCGTTAACACCAACAAGGAGTATTAAAAGCTTGCTGTTGGGGAAGTTTAAAGAAATTCAGCTGTCAAATATTTTTTCTATCAATATTCGATTAATTTCAATTTTTTTTCTGTATAACGTAAATTGGCGAGCCATCGGAAAACTTTCCGCTTGCTTATTTTTTATCTGAATATTCGATTTAATTTTCTTTTTTTCCTATATAACGTATAAAGGGCAAGCCATCAAGAAACTACCCGCTTGCCCTTTTCCAGATGAATAGCCAGGATTTCACGGTAACACCAGCAAGGTAGTATTATAAGCTTTCCTTTAGACAAGTTTATAGAAATTCTGCTGTCAAGTGTTTTTTCTGGGAATTTTTTTTTGATTTAAAATTTATTTCCTATATAACGCAAATAGTGGCATCGGTAACTTTCCCGCTTTTCCCTTTGAAGAGAATAAGCCTAGATTTCCTGTTTACACCAGCATGGTCATACTATAAGCTTGTCTTTATGGAAGTTTAAAGAAATTCTGCCCTCAAGTATTTTTTCTATGAATATTTATTCGATTTAATTTTTACTTTTTCCCGATATGACGTATATAGGGCCATCGGAAAACTTCCCGCTTGCTCTTTTTCAGATAAATTGCCAAGATTTCCCGGTAACACCAACAAGGAAGTACTATAAGCTTGCCTTTAGGCGAGTTTAAAGAAATTCTGTCATCAAGAATTTTTTTACATGAATATCAATTCGATTTAATTTCTATTTTCCCTATAGAATGCAAACCGGGACATCGGTAAACTTCCCGCTTGCCCCTTTGCAGATTGAAAGCCACAATTTCCTGTTAATACCAACAAGGAAGTATCATAAGCTTGCTTTTAGGCATGTTTAAAGAAATGCTGCCCTCTAGTAATTTTTATATGAATATTTATTCGATTTTATTTGAATATTTTCCTACATAAAGCATATTTATGGTCAACGGAAAACTTCCCGCTTCCCCTTTTGCAGGATTTCCTAATAACACCAGCAAGGAAGTTCTATAGCCTTTACGCAAGTTTAAAGAAATTCTCATGTCAAGTATTTTTTCCATGAATATTTATTTGAATTATTTCTATTTTTCTCTAGAGATCGTAAATCGGGCCATCGGGAAACTTCCATCTTGCCCCTTTGTAGATAAACTGCCAAGATTTCCCGTTCACACCAAAAAGGTAGTACTATAAGCTTGCTTTTAGGGAAGTTTAAAGAAATTCAGTCAATTTTCTATCAATATTCGATTTAATTTCAATTTTTTTTCTGTGTAACGTATACTGGCGAGCTATTAGGAAACCTCCCGCTTGCTTATTTTTTCTCTGAATATTCGTTTTAATTTCCATTTTTACTTAAATAACGTATAAAGGGCGAACCATCAGGAAACTTCCCGCTAGCCCTTTTCAAGATGAAAAGCCAGGATTTCCCGGAAACACCAGCAAGGTAGAAAATAAGCTTTCCTTTGAGCAAGTTTATAAAAATTCTGCCTTCAAGCTTTTTTCATGTGAATATTTATTCGATTTTATTTTTATGTTTCCCTATTTTACGTATATAGGGCGAGCCATCAAGAACTTCCTGCTTTCCCTTTTCTAGATGAAAAGCCAGGATTTCCCGTTAACACCAGCAAGACAGTATTATTAGATTTTCTTTAGGCAAGTGTTAAGAATTCTGCCGTCAAGTATTTTTACTATGAATATTTATTCGATTTAATTTCAATATTTTCCTTTAAAAAACATCTATAGGGCAACCGGGAAACTTCACGCTTGCCTCTTTGCAGATGAAAAAACAGGATTTCCCGTTAACACCATGAAGGTATTACTATAAGCGTTCCTTCATGGAAGGTTTAAGAAATTCTGCAATCAATTTTTTTTCTATGAATATTTATTCGATTTAATTTTAGGTCCATCGGGAAACTTCCCGTTTGTCCCTTTGCAGATGAAAAGCAAGAATTTCCTGTTTACAACAGCAAATAAGTATTATAAGCTTGCCTTTATGCAAGTTTAAAGAAATTCTGCCGTCAAGTAATTTTTCTATGAATATTTATTCGATTTAAATTTTACTTTCAGAACCATTTGTATGAATATTTAAGGGCCGACAGCAAAAAGTTTCGATGTCCCCACAGAACAATTTTGCCCCACCAATCCATTATGGGTCCATGCTAAAAAAAGAAAAAAGAAAATATGGAAATCTTCAAGATTTGACACGATTGCTTTGTCTACGGTTGATCAAGATTAATCGACATCGTCCGTTGTTTCGTTCTTGACAGTGTGACCTGAACTTGAAATGAGTGTGTGCTAAAAACACCTTGATTTATCTGAAATATCCAGCCGTTATCTTCCACTCCCTATAAACGCTCCATTAAGGACTGTGTCGCTAGAAGGCGCTGAATTATTCGAGTTCCCCTTAAACTCAAGAATTGTTAATTTCTCAACAAAAATATCTCATTCTCTCAAAGTCCTGTGGTTATCATAGAAAATGTTTATTTCAACAAAACACAACAAACGAGTACAAAATCAGTGATTAAGATAATGAAAGTACACCCACTATCAGACATTGAAGGCAGTATTCACCAACAAAAAGCGTAATGATAATAAATATTTGTTGCAGCGTAATATAAAATACTACTTTGGTTTAAGATTCACAATTATGTTTTATAGTTTTTTTTATTTGAGATTGTATTAATAAGTTCATGCGTTTCAACCTACAATTAATTTTTAAAAACATCCTCCAGGAAATAAGTGATTTCTATGGTCGTCTTAGACCAGTGCCGTGCACGTGTCATTAAAGAACCACTAACATTAGTATACAGGTAACGTCCTGTGACATGACGATGCTATGTTTATCACGATCAACTAGTTGAATATTCCACTCAGGTGTCCGCCCTCCAGTGAGATTGCTTTGAAGACAATTGATAGATTATTACTCATTTAAATTTACGGGAGTTTGGATGCATAGTGAATTTAAAAGAGTATATCATATACGCATGCAATATGAACATGAATTAGATTTTGGTTGCACTTTTCTTCCAGCATTTTTCAAATATTACACCTGTGGGTGTGGCAGTTTTTATATAAGTAACGCTGCCAATTTTTATGAATCTTGTCTTGTCATTTATTATCTGAATAACATCTGGAGATTTAAAAAATACAATTGTGTATCTCTTTTGTAATTAAACAAGAGGCCCATCGGGTCTTAACGGTCACCTGAGAAATCCCAGATCAAACATTGATAAAACATTTTAAAGAGTTATCATCTATATAAAGATTGCCCTGGCCCTTATGAACCTTCCCCTCTCCAACTATACTTGAGGTTAATTCTGATCCTCATCATCAATGGATCACTTTGTGTAATGTCAAAATTCACAAGTTAGTTTCAGAGATGTCTTTTGAAGGTTTTGCTTTGTGATCCCTTACGGCCCCCACCCTCATCCCTCTGGAGGGTCGGCCCTTTCTTGAGTAAGATTCTGATCATCGAAATCTAGGTATCATTTTATGAAAGGTTGGTCAAAATCTACTAGTAAGTTTCACAGGAGATGTCTTTTGAAGGTTTTGCATTCTTGACCCCTTATGCCCCGCCCTAAACCTCCCTTGGGGGTCAGTCCCGTCTTGAGTATGAATTCTGATCCTTATCATCTATCTAAGCGTCACTTTGTAAAAGGTTGGTCAAAGTTTTAGAGATGTCTTTTGAAGGTATTGCACTCTGTGACGCCTTATTACCCCATCCCTCAGACCCCTGGGCGGTTAAGACCCTTCTCAAGTATAAACTAGAACTACATTGCCGATGGCACGCCATCGCATATTCCCACGCAAATGGCTTGACTCTTATTCCCATGTTACCCCTATCCCCCCACCCTGATCACCATATGCTAAAATAGGTTCATGTCAAATCTAGAGCTCACGATTATGTTTGATTTTATATGCTTTAAGACTATATTAAGAAAAAAAATTTGACCCCCATGACCCCGCCCCTTCTGGCCCGGCCCCTAGAGGTAATTACAAAAATCCGAAAGTGTTATTCTCTTCCTAATACACACATCTACTATGTCCACAAGTTTCAAGTTCTTATCTTAAACAGTTTAGAAATAGTTGTTTTTACCCCTTACCCCCTAAAGTGCCCCCACCCTACCTTCCCGGTTACTGTATATGAAAATAATGTACTGTAAAATGTAACACTCATTATTATGTTTGATTTAATACTATAAGACTACATTTAAGATTGACATCCATGACACCACCCCCTCTGGCCCGGCCCCTAGGGGTCATATCAAACATCTGAAAGTGTTATGCACTTCCCCATACATACATTCAAAGTTTCAAGTTCCTATCTGAAACAGTTTAGCAAAAGTAATGTTACCCCTTACCCCTAAGCTGCCCTACTCCCTCCCCGATCACTGTATGCTAAAATAATTTGCTGCAAAATGTAGAACTCATGATTGTGCTTGATTTGATTTGCTATAAGACTATATTTTTTGGCCCCGCCCCTCAGCCCCCTGGGGAGTCAACCCCTTTTTGAGTATAAATTCTGATCCTCATCGTTTAAGCATCATTTTGTAAAAGGTTGGTCAAAATCCACCTGTTAGTTTCAGAGGAGATGTCTTTTGAAGGTTTTGCACTCTTTGACCCTATATGGCCCGCCCCTCAGCCCCCTAGGGAGTCAGCCCTTTCTTGAGTTTCAATTCTTATCCTCGTCATTAGAGCATCATTTTGTGAAAGGTTGGTCAAAATCCACCCGTTAACTTCAGAGAAGATGTCTTGTGAAAGTTTTGCACTCTTTGACCCCATATGACCCCGCCCCTCAGCCCCCTTGGGAGTCAGCCCTTTCTTGAATATAAATTCTGATCCTCACCATAGGCTGATGATTACATTCAAGCTTCATCAAATGCTAACAGACGGTTTCTGAGGAGAAGCCGAAAGTATGACTTGCACTCTTTGACCCCATTTGGCCCCGCCCCTCAGCCCCCTGGGGTGTCGGCCCTCTTTGAGTATAAATGTTGATCCCCACCATAGGCTGATGATTACAAATAAGTTTCATCAAAATCTAACTGACGGTTTCTGAGGAGAAATCGAAAGTATGATTTGCAATCTTTGACCCCATATGGCCCCACCCCTCAGCCCCCTGGGGAGTCAGCCCTTTCTTGTGTATAAATTCTGATCCCAACCATAGGTTGATGATTACCACCAAGTTTCTAACTGACGGTTTCTGAGGAGAAGTCGAACGTATGATTGTTTACGCACGACACACGACGCACAACGCAGGCCGCACGACGATGGACGAAAGGTGATCACAATAGGTCACCCTATTTTTCAAACTTCAGGTGACCTAATAATACAGTTACTGCAGACTTTTCATAGTACCGATCGTTAAAACGTTCTCTTACCATATCATCATTTTTCTTGAATTAAGCCCTCTTTAATCTGATAGATCTGTATAATTTTAGCTTAAACACGTGTAAATGTCAACAGTCAGCTTCAAACTTGTCTTTTTGGATTTTTCAGAAATAATGAATATATGTATTCGAAACTGGAAAAAGATGATTAAAATCTAGAAAAATGACTGATGGTTTTTCTGTTCCAACATCTTTATTAACAAAGTAAATATTTGTAAACCGAGACACAAATACAGTTAATTAACGGATCTTTTAATCAATGTAAAACTATTATCGGAGTGTTTATCCAGTATTTGAACTATGTATCATATTCGGAATCCTAATGCAGATTTCTACATTCCTCTTTCTATACATACGGAATATAGACAGAAATGTTAGGAAATATTGAACATCTAGTGATTTTATATAGAACGTCAATGCAATGATGATAATCCTCACTAAAATTGTTTCGACAAAACTTATTTTCTGTTTCAATATTCCATAGCATGTACATTCGCCTTAACATAAAATATTGTACCACGTGTCACCAATATTTATTGAGGAAGGCCCGAGTTGTCCAAACTGCTTACAACGGCGTCCATTATGTAATTGAAACAACTATATTGAAGTCCTGTTATCCTTTATAAAGTATTCATATGCACTATTAACGAAGTTCAACGTATAATCACAACAACAAAACAGTATCAACCAAGTGTTCCGAATGACGGTAAGAACGTTCCGAACGACGAGACTGATTGAACATTGTTTTGTCTCCAAGATCTACCATTATTTCTATGAATATTATTTCCATTATGACTGCTAAAAATGTCACTTTGCTCTCTTTCGCGATGAGAATTGATATTTCTCAAATTGTTTCTTTGTTGAAATACATTGTTACGCCCTGTTTGTAATCTATTTTCATTTCGAAAATTGTTACGATTTCTCTGTAAGCTGTTTGCGTTATTTCTTTGAAAATTTCTTACTCCGTTCTGAAGTCTACTTCTCGGCATGTCATTTCTAAAATTATTTACTCCATTATCACGCACATTACTGTTAAGATGATTGTTTGAACTTATAGTATTTCCAAACGACCGAATATTGCCATTGTTCCTTAATCCATTAACACTGTTATCATTGTTTCTCCAGCGCAAACCAGTTCTTGCCAGGCGTTGTCTATTCCCAATTGCGTTAAAATTGTTGTCCTGTGTAACATGTCTATTCCTATCAAACAAATGCATTCTTCTATTGTCATGGGACTGTTGCATTGTATTTCTGCCGAAGGAACGTGTTGCCTGTAAATCTTGAAGATTATTTCCCGAACGTCTACCCATAGGTTGATGCTCTAAGAAATTTGTCGGACGTGTGTTATGTGCATCAAACCGATTAGTACCAATAGATTTTTGTGTTTGTCTACCATGTCCGACCATAGAACGATGCCTTAATAAATTTTGAATATTTGAGTTACTATGTCTTTCAATCGGATTGTTCTCTGCAAGTGAATTTCCCTCTCCGTTTCCCATCGAACGCGAATCAAAAGACCCTACATTATGCGTGGCCAAGACTCCCATCGACCCTTGCGTGTGCATTGTTGCACCACTAATGGGAAGCGTCCTTGTGGACTGCTGTGCATTTCCTACTGATCCATGTATATGTTTTTTTGTATGTCTTTCATGCAAATTGTTTCCTCTCAAAGTTTTTCCACCTACAGAACTGGAGGTAACTGAGGGCCTCCTTTTACTTTCATTACTATGCACTTGCTTTGGTTCGTTCACATGTCGAGGCTCTTCTTTGGTCAAGTGTGAATTCGACTGTTGGTGTTTGCGTACAAGGGTTTCTTGTTTGAGTTTACTTGGGGCTAACGTTACAGGAGGGCCATGCTCTATTATGTGGCCAATACCACTAGTTTTAGCATGTTCTTTTGAGCCACGTGTTTCTGAGTTTTTCTTTTTTGAACTTTTATTAATACTGCTTTGCTGTGATACAGTAGTACTTTTATGACTGTGTATTGTTGATTGTCGTTCTATTGTAGGACTCTGTCGAGAGTTTAATTTTGCTTCATTGTTAACTGTTGTCGGTAGTTCCTTGGGCATGCATGATGCACAGCAGTGTTCCTTGTACGCGGAACAAGTATATAACGGCATGAACTGCATCAGCAGAGGACAGTGTCGCGACTCATCGCCGTACAGGCAGTCTGGAATAAATTAAACATTCATAATTGAAATTGAAAATAAAAATACATAGAGACAAATCATCATAACGGACAAATATAGAATGATACATGGATTAGAGGAACTGATTAATCATTGTTTTCGAACAAAGTATAGATAAATGGAGGATGCATTTAAAAAATACAATTAATGTAAAGTAGTCTTATAAATATATAAATAAAAATAGGATATGGAATGTGTAACACAAATCAAAAACGTCTAGTTGGACATTTACGATATGAATTGTATTTTGGAAAAAATACCAAAATACGTCTGTCATGTATATTTTGATACTAGCATAATATTTACCTTTGAATTTTGTCTCATGACGTTTACATGTCGCACAACATCGCTTTTGTTCATAATCTTTATAACAACTTCTGGCAGGTTTGTCATTGCAATTAATATGATCAGCACATTCTGAAACTCCAATATTACATCACAGACAGTGAGATAAAATTATTATAAATTAATGAATTTGAGAAATTTGAAAAGGAACGAAATTTTAATCAAATCGCCTGATGTACACTTGAAATTACTAAAGGTACAGCAGTCATGCAAAAACAGCAAACAATTGAAACACAACATGGAAAAAGTCTGTGTTAGAGAACTATTCAAAATACAATCTATTTTAACCGAATATCAAATATTTTGAATCGATGACTCCTTTGGTTGAAACAATTGAAACATTTGATTAAAAACTTATACAACCTAAAAAACAACATCAGATTTCATTCGAAATTTAAAATGGCATTATGGCTGAATAAACATTTCAAAAAACATATTCTAAATAAACATACCTGGTTCCTGATTTGGTGTCCAACATGGCGCGCAACACCATTTATTGAAAAGTTTATTTGAGCACAAATCCGGTAAAAGTCCATCCAGCCAATCGCATGACATCATCATATATGTTGATTTGTATTTTAAACAAAGCTTTACTGGCACAATTATTCCTGGTAGCTCTTTTTCAATAAAGGATGATTTTGATGAAGACTCAATTTCCTTGTGTGTCTGGTTTCGATTGTTAAGTACTTTTGATAGTGTCTGCTTCTGTGGTCGAAACGAATCGTGCTTTTTACTATCAGTTTTTTTGTGTGCTACTTTCCGGGGCTGTTCAGATCTTGGTATATTCTTAATAAATTGTGTAGCCTGAACTGATGGTTTCTGTGTTTCCTTCGATATCAAATTGAGTGGTTTTGTAATTTCTTTTGAATGGCTCTGCAAGCCTGTATTGACCTTATCCATTCTGTGTACGCCCTTTTTATGTTTTGAATGTCTCAGACGCAATTTTGTATCAGCAGCTAAACGGTGAGATTTGGATGCAGAAAGTATGTCAGTCTGTGGTCGAAGAGGCACGCGAATGCCTTTAACAGCTTCGTTGTTCACTCCCTGTGGTTGTTTTTGTTTTGTAACTCGCACTTTATTTTTTCTTAACTGATTACTTGTCGAGGGTTCACTTAAAGGTTTCACTTTTCTTCTTTTTGAGTTGGCTACCTTTAGTCTTTTTGTTTTTGAAGGCACCTCTCTCCACTTGGTTCGTGCTGAAAACTCCTTTTTACCTCTATGTCCTCCTTTGTGTCTGAATTGTTTTGTATGCTTATTCGTCGAACCGAATGAATTGACTGTCAAATCGGAAACATTCTTAGTAGTGCCAAATGATTTCTTATGTGGCTGTGTGCTGTGTTCGCCAAATGGTTGTTCATGAACAGCCGTATGTGCAAATGAAACATGTTTATTTTTTGCAAGAGGTAGCAGAGGGTTGCGTTGACGAACTATTCCATGGCAAGTCGAACAACAACGTTTTTTGTAGGGTGCAGTCGTACATAAGTGTCGCTCACATCCAGTATCTTTATCCCCATATTCACACCCTAAGGTAAACATATTAAAAATGCATATAAACATTTATAGTCGTATCATTAGAGAAACCATATATAGACACACATATTGAAAATAAACTGTCTAGAATTGTAATGCAAGTAAGATTAGTATAATGGAACACTACTGCTGTTACAGTATATACAATATTGGTTCCTTTGTTATTGGCTTGTTAATGCCTTTTTCTGACGATTCCACTTATATTGTACTTTAAAAAAATGTCACATTTGTTGATAAGGACTGGGTTGTCCGAAACACATATCTAGAGGAATAAGACAGTTTTATAGTATTTGTTTATCTGTGGTTTTTTCCCTTTATTGCCATCGTGAGTGTTACCTCCCTTAACTCGCCCCACCTTTTTTTGGCTTCGGGTCTTTAACTTATCGGCGTCTTGTCTATTCCATAGTCCCCCCCCCCCTTCGTGTCCATTGATGACGATTATTCTGGAGCAGATCCTTCAACCTTTGGATTGACGTAATTTTTAGATATTCATCTCAATAGTTCATTCTAGTGATGAAGCTATTGTTTGTTTGTCAATACCTTTGTTCTGTTGATCCTATTTATTCACATTTTATACATTTAAAAAAAATGCTTTGCTTCCATAAGTCAAAGTCATCCTATGCAGTACATGTGTGCATCTTCTTTAATACGCTATCACATATTGTTTATGAAATAAGACGAAGTAGGATCAACACAGAACAAATGCTATTGACATACAAACAATAGCCCCATCAAAAACATTTAGTCACCATTAAAGTGAAATAGCAAAATGAAACGCGCATTAAATACAGACGTTTAACCAACCACGTGAATGAGAAGACCCCAAACAACGAATCAGCCGTCATCACCAGGCTCGAAGGAAGAAACAGGACCTCGATAAATCAAATACGAGAAGCTAAAGAAGGGTGTGTGGAAGGGTAAGTAATCCCGATATTAACAAATGACAAAAGTAAACCTTAACAATAATATAAACATATCATCGGCAACAATTTAGATAATCGCGCAGACAAAATAGTAATTTTTTTAAACGTATTTCTCTGGATAGCTGTTTCGGACAATCCTCGTCAGCATAGAAGACGTAAAAATGCCGCAATGACATTCATACTTTAATATCATTAAAGACATAAAAATGAACTGACTAACAATAAAAAATAGCCAAAATGTCAGGCAAACAAAAACACACATTAAAAAGTCATATAAGAGGGAACGAAGACTTTACGGTCCATCGTTTATACGTGACTGGTTATGTGGTACGGACTTCGAAACATTTACGATTTGTTTTGTTTGTTTGTTTGTTTGTTTGTTTGTATTAAGACCTTATTGTCCGATCAACAGCTAAGGTCATTTACGGACGTGTCAGTTTTACTCATGGAGGAAACCGGAGTACCCGGAGTAAACCACCGACCTACGGCAAGTCACTGGCAACTTTCTCACACTAGCACGCC
>JAUMGZ010199668.1:0-12622 GCA_032359645.1 Pododesmus macrochisma | reverse complement strand
CCCTGTGACCTTGAAACTTTGTCGAATTTCTTACAACTTTGTAATGTACATATGTATACAAAAAGTTTCATCAAACTCGGTTAACATTTACTTAAGTTGTTGTGTTCACAAGGTTCAATAATAATATTATTACAAAGGGCAATAACTCTGTAAGTTACTGTCCAATAATTCCCATTTTCGAACTTGTCCAAGATCTTATTGATATATGGCTGCATACTGAGTTTTTTCAAACTCAGTCAACATTTACTGAAGTTATCGTGTTCACAAGGAAAATGTTAACGCACGGCGCACCGACGGACGGCGAAGCTATGACCATAGGTCAGGTGACCTAAAAAGACAGTTACGTTAAAATTGTATGATTCAGATTGACTTTATTTTTTTCCAAAAAATGTGCATTTAACTAGTCTAAACCTCATTTTGAACAAAAATAAAAAAAAAATTCTCCCCACCTCCTGTCCCTGCCACAAGGTCTAGGGCTGGGTTGCACCAAACAAAGATATTTTTAACCTTATCAGGCTCTGAGAAACTGCAAACCATTCTGGATGTATATATGGTAATACAACCTTAACAGAGATGTAGAATTTACGATTGTTTAATAACATGCCTAGAACATCACTGCAGGAGTCTCTGTTACACGCTGTACACACATCATTATAAACTATATTGTGTTTACTTCCAAAAAGAAAAAGATATGGCCTGTAGCACACTTGCCCGTATGAAGTTATTTTTATGAACACTTTCTTTTAATGTATATAATATATACATAAGTGAAGTTAATGAATATACATAAGTTAAGAACTGTTTTATCTAATAATATTTGTGATACACAATGCATGTACTCCATACTACAGATCAAGTGCTCCGACTGTGGAGGGATTTCTTCAACAAGACATGAGTTTTTTATATTAATGAGATACACCTGTATGGCAAAAATGATTCAAATTAGTCAATTCAAGTAACATTAGTCTACAAAAAAAACAAAAAATTATCCTTAAAATCTAAAATACGACACTTAAGCTTGCCAAGTCATTCACATCTTAGCCTAAATTTTGTCTTCGCAGGCCAAAAACAAAATTACATGTTATATGTCTATTTAGAGACCCATGTATTAATACAGTAGTATGGTCATTTTCAGATTATGAATTATACAAAATAAATAAATGCTTACCCTCCTACCCTAATTTTATTTCTGACCATTAACAGATTTATATTTTTTGTAGCCTTATTTCTAAAATACTAACCTTGCCCAGTCCGAGTGGAGAGTCTGTAATCTGTGGATTTTTGTTGATTCCAGTAATGACATCATTAAAGGTGATTGGCCCTGTGTCTGCTTCATCATTACCATGGTTTGTTGCCATACCTATGTCTCTATAGTTGTGATGCGATAAGCATCTGAAATAGTTGACAGCATTTCTGAAAAACGAATTTAAAATAAATAATTGTCAATAATAATGAGCATGTAATTAAGTGTAATAGTACGTCTACTTAACTAACCATCTGCTAGGAAACACCACTTTAGACCCCCAAAGACAAAACAAGCATGCAAGTTGATAATTTAAACATTTTAGTTTAATTATGACAAAGACACTAAAGGGCTGCATTTGACATCAAACACACCAAAGGTAAATCAAGCCAAAATATCAATTAATCATGCAGTCCCATATGCAAATAGTTGGGGGAAAAGTTCGGAAAATCTTTGGATTAGTTTTCATGCATGGATAAAAATAATACATATTGATTTTGGAACTCTTTTTATTTGCATGCCCATATTCAGACACCAATTATTAATATTTACAAAAAAAAGTTCAAATCACAATTGTAATTTTGAACTGTATGATTTTTTTTGTACATTCTCTGCATGGTTATAAATGTTAATACATTTATTTTTACGAAACATTTTAAGAACCTTTCTCAAAATTTTCTAAATAAGCTTAATCATATAAAAGACGGTTATAATACTGCCAACTCACTTATGTTCGGCTACTGTACACGGAGTTACAGATTTTTGAAATGATATAGTATGGTATATAAGTATTGATTTTATCAGCCTGTATTATTTGTCTACCCTTTTAGCTACGACTGCTGCATGGCATTTTTATTTCCTTTTTCTTAGTCCCAGGTTACACAATTTAGTTTATGCCTACTTTTGTTTGAACAGTGCTTATAGCACGACAATGCTTGTTTCACATTTTTGGCTTTGACTGCATGTTGCTTAGACTCTTAATTGTTTCAATGTTTTATGCTTTTTAGTTAAGTTTCTGTCTTTGCTATAATGCTAAACTTTAGTTATATTATCAATCTCACTGGTAAATTGGATGTTGTAATTCTTAAAATTGTATGACCACTCTTATTATTTGTCTAACCTTTTAGCCTCGACTGCTGCATGGCATTTTTCCCTTTTTCTAATTTCAACTCTTAAATTCATGTTTGGTTGGTTGCTTTATATACTTGTTTGTGATTCTTATTAATCCTAATTATTCAATGTTGTATAACATGCATGATTTATGTACTATTTTTTGCATGTCTTATATTTTGCTATTATAGTCAATTTTAAAAGCTCATTGGAACTTATGATAAATGTATAAGTATCGATTTAACAACTAAAAAAACCGGAATACAGGTCTCCTGTATGTTCACATGCGCCAGAGTCAATTACATTCCAGCTGGAATTCGACTCTTACCAAGGTAGAAGAAGAAGAAGAAGAAGAAGAAGAAGAAGAAGAAGATTTGATTTGATTTGGTTTGATCTTCATTTGACAAGGAAGTTATAACACTTCATCAAAGACATTGTTGATAAAATAATCAGCTATGGCAACAATATCCGTGTCTGAAATCAGTATATAACATTACAAGCAGTGAATAAATGTTGTAGACACGTCACCATAAACCTTATTTTGCAACAGAAAGTACAAAACGTGTTAGTGGGTGTTTCCAGGAACTTAAATATGAGGAAGGCTGTTTTGACGCCGTCAAAGTGAACCCCTCATCATTAGATCTACATGTATCATGCATATTGTGTTAGCTTACACTCAAGTATTTACGCTGTTAAATATTCGTGTCGTGACAAATTAATAAAAGTATAACATTTGAAGGATTTGTCGCTTCCAGCAAAACACAGTGCCCAGAGCTTTTCTTCTTTCGTTTTTGTTGGTTTGTCGTGGTCAGTCGTGTGCTTTTCACCAAAGTCAGTTTGAGTGCTAAAGTGCTGTCTCTATCCCATACATGCTTGACTTACAAGGTTGCTTTGGCTGTCATCTTACAGCTGTAAATACAACCAGGCCTACAAAACAGCGAGAAGCAGACATAAACTAAGGTAAGAAAGGTGAAACTAGATGTAAACAGGAAACAGGGCTGTAAAAATTTGCAGTGAATTTTGTAAGAAACATAACAGTTGTCCAGTTGCAATGTCAGCTGCAAGTCAATCTCAGAATCTGTTCACCTGTAACTTAGTGTAAGCCTAGAGCATGAACTATTTATAATTAGTATCTGTGTGTCAGCTAAATTGTCTGTCCATCCATGAACATACAATGATTTTACTCCCTTATAAAGGTACTTTGCTCTGAAATAATGAAAAACAAGAAATTGCAGCAAAGCTGCTGGGAGACACTAACGCTAACAGTTAAAAAATGTGTGATACTACTTCTCATTCAACTTGTGATCTTCAAAGGATTATAAAACTTAAATGTTCCAAAGTTGTAGTAGATCTAGTTAATTAAAGCAAAGTATTATAAGTATGGGGGTCAAAATATGCTATTAGAGATTCAATTTTAAATTTGTGGAACCTTCTGTGGGATTTAATGAATGATTCTTTCATTATTGAGAAATTAATTGGTTACAAAAAAAACAATTAATAAAGATATGTATGACACGACTGTATTATTTATTTATCATTAATATTTTTTAAAGCAATATTATTAAAAACAAGTATGCTTTGTTAAACTTTAAAGGAATTCTTACATGTAATTAAGCTAAATACATCTAGAGGTTCTCACATGAGATTTGATTAGTTATGATAAATAACAAACAAGATTATTATTCTAATTTCCATTTTTCCGAGGCACACCATGGAACCGTGGTAGCGCAGTGATATCACAGTGAGCAGGTCACATGTGTGAAGCGTCTCCTTGACTACCCTCCTACAAGAGATATAGCACTGTAATATAACTGCACGCATGCTTTGTATTTCAACTGCAACTTATTTATTAACTATTTGAAAAAATAGAATAAGAATTACCGAAAAGGTAATGTTTTGTAAATGGATTGTCGCCAAACGTTGAGCTGGAATCCTGAAGCGAGCGAACAACACAGTTCTGGTGAAACGGAAATGAAGAAAATAACGGCGTCAGAGGTCATGACCCTCGTATGACGTTGCGGTCAAATCAAATGACATATAAGCAGTGTGATAGCAACTTGACCGGTTTGATAACACAAAGTGATAACACACTGCACAATGGTGTGGTAACACGCATATTATGTGAGAAATAGATATCAATGCCTTTTTGTTTTGAATCAAGTGAAATGTACATCAACCAAGATTCCTCCAAATGTTAACCTGTGAGATATGGCGGGAGTATTGTGCATTATTTTTTGCAGGTTTATGATGTCATAATGTAAGCGATAAAATTTTAGAAATCATGTCCAGATTCGAATTCTAGCACAATGAAAAATAAGGTAATTAAATATACATAATCCAAATATTTAAAACAGTATCGTTGAATTTCTACAACTATAATTGAGTTCTCGCACATATAGACACAAAGCAAGATTTCCGAGAATACTTTATCCGCTTTCGTTTTCACCATTTCCTCAATATTTAGAAATGATGTCCAGTACAAAGAAATACAGTTACTACAAATCAAACATGATTCAAAACATGATCTAATTTCTATACTTTCTATGAAATAAACATATAACATATGTAATGGTAGTTCTTGCATATCAGAGACGAAGTGAGATTTCGTAGAATACTTCATGCGCTTTCGTTTTCACCATTTCCACTAGTTAGTAAAAAAAACAAAGCTCCCCGGCAACACACAAGTGTTACCAATGCCGGGAAAGACCTTTGAAAAATATATATACAAATGTATAATATATTTTGAATCATAGTCGTTCCGGCACCAGGTTCTTTCGGTACCTAAGATAGTCGTTTCAGCACCTCACTGGTCATTTCTGCACCTTACTATATATATATATGCATGCTACATGTACAGTAAAAAATTTAATGTAAATTTCGGTTATTTATACGACTAGAATGAATGTTAATTAACAAACAGAGTTTGTTGTGCACCATGATGTAACGGTTGGCCTCATTTAACAATACACAAAGTCTTCCGAGTGCCGTTATACTCTGTTTCCTCTGAGGGAATATTGATTCAATATTGAGTATGTATGCATGTAGGCGCTTGCTTAAGTAGTGCAGTATTTCATCTTTTGTAAGTAAAGTAGAATATTATTAAAAGTTAAAGCAGGTGCCGAAATGACCAACGAGGTGCTGAAATAACCAAAAATCAAGTGCCAAAACGACCTTTTAACAGTGTGCTGAAATAACCAGGTGCCGTAATAACCAGATACTTATATTTTCCAAAAATGGATCTGTTTTATGAATGACGAACTGGCAAACTGTATCATTAAATTATATTAAAAGTGAAAGTACAGTGCACATATACAATCTTCTCAATAAAAAGTATTTTGATAGCATTTCTATATCATTTAGCAGTTTTGTTAAACTACCTATAAATAGACTTAAAAAGGAAGAATTTGCTTCATATTCTGATTGGTAGACGTTTGAATCCCAACCAAGTCAAAACCTAAGGCGTTGAATTTATGTAATCTTCTCACTCCATGCTAAAAGCATGAAGTGCTCAGCTTTTTTGTTAAGAGAATTTTCACTGTTTAGCTTTGTGTCAACAAGGATAATGTGACCGAGTGAAATATTGTGTCAATGTGTCTGCGGCATGATGTTTCAGTGAGGCAGCTCACTTTAAAGTTGCCATCAGTGCATACTGTCACAAGCTGACACCATCTCTATATGGCCTAGCTTAGTATATAGACATGAGTTGAAGGGATGTTAAACTCGAATAAAACAAAAAAACATTGTCTGGAAATGGCCAAAACAACAGGGCTTTAGGGTAGGTATATATAAGGTTAATGTGAACACATATTTGTTCTCTTGGTCTTACAAAAATATAGATACATACACATACATGTATTTGCCAGCCCATTATGTCCATTGGCCATATTTAATGCATGATGCTCAGTTTTAGCAACCAGCAGGGGTGGCCGTGAGGGCTAACGTGTTCGCCTCACAGCTGGTACACTGGTGAGGAATCCGGTTCGCTGGTTCGAATCCTGGTGGTGTCACAACCCAAGGTGTTAAGTTTTTGCACTCTCCTCGCTCCCTGCTAAACACATAGCAATAATGGGTTGGAGGAGGACTGGTTGGCTCGGTGTCAGTATACTGTGACCGAGTGAGGTATCACGTCAATGTGTCTGCGGCGTGATATTTCAGTGAGACAGCACTATAAAGTCGCCATCAGTGCGCACTGTCACAAGCAGGCACTGTCTCGATATGACCTTTGATGTTGAAAGGGATGTTAAACCCCAATGAAACAAACAAAAAAAATATCAGTTTTAGCAAGTTCAATTTTAAATGCACATTTTTATACATTATATGTTTATCAAGAATTTTTAACATTGAATATAAAGCTGGAAAAATGTGGTAAAATCTATAGCTATAATCTATTAAACAAATGTAAAATATCATAATGACATGATCAGCCAACACCCAAACCGTAAAACAACTGACTTTTAATACAGGCAAAAAATCTACACAAATTATCCCACTATAGAAACAATCTATTCAGGTGTGTAGTGTAAAGAGCAGCGTGTATGTCGCGGCTCAGAGGTAGAGAATTCGTCTCCTGATCTAGAAGGTACTGCTTCGATTTTTCGAGTCGGGGCCATGTCAGTCCTAAGACGTTAAAATTCGGTAATTTTTTTGTTCCCTGCTACATTAAGTGCTCATCATTACTGGGTAGGTGGAGGACTGGTTGGCTCGTTGTTAGTGTAATATGACCGAGTGAAGTATCATGTCAATGTGTCTGCAGCATAATATTTCGTTGAAACAGCCATCAGTGATCACTGTCACAAGCAGGCACTGAAATTATGACCTAAAAATGAGTTCCAGGGGTGCTAAACCCCAATAGATAATCATAAACTAGTGTAAAGCGTATTTTCTATTGAAAAACATATACAATTGTCATGTATTAAAACTTACAAATCTGGAACTGGATATTAACCATCAATTATTATACGTGCACTCAGTCTGGCTTTACTCTTGTAAACTTTTGTAATAAAAAATTTATACTTTACATTTAATGTGACATTTACAGACAAAATGTTATGTAAGTTACACAATGTTAACTGCAGCTCACTGTAGAATAATATGTGAATGTTAATGTACCTGTAATATCCCTGACCTGTGGTATTCATGGTGACGGTGGGTGTAACACCATGAACACATGCAGCAACATCCACAGCTGTTTCTCGTATTGGATTAGGTTTAATTGTGTGTATATATATATATGAAGTTTTTTTATTCAAAACAAAAAGGAATAAAATTAAACTTATCTCACATCATTTTATTGATTTTGCTAAATTAAATACAAAGTACAACATGTATGCATGTATGATGAGTGTTTGATATATAATGTCAAAGTTAACAGCCAGGCGCTTGTCCTAAATGTCCAAACCATTGCTAAAAGTGTTATCCAAAAAGGGTTATTAGTAGTAGGATATACATATATATATATATATATATATTCTTTTAAAGAAGCTCTGTTGTACAATAAATGTATGTTGTTTAATGTTTTAGACTGGTGTCAATGAGGAGAAAGCTGTTTAGACAGTTATAATAAATGTTGTAAAAGGTTGTGTTTACATTTTAGACCGGTGCCATGACTTTGAAGAGTAACCTGTTATGACAGCAATCGCCAATGTGTAGTAATGACAATAAGGTTGTTTCATATTTTAGACTGGTGTCAAGGCTATGGGAAGTAACCTGTTAAGACAGGTCTTTAGTGATGTTTATTGGTTTATATTTTAGACTGGTGCCATGGCTATGAGGAGTATCATGTTAGTTAAGACATGCCTTTAGTGATGTTTACTGTTTATATTTTAGACTGGTGTCATGACTATGGGGAGTAACCTGTTAAGACAGTCCTTAGTGATATTTAGTGTTTATACTTTAGACTGGTGCCATGGCTATGAGCAGTAGCATATTAATATTAATTAAGACATGTCTTTAGTGATGTTTACTGTTTATATTTTAGACTGGTGCCATGGCTATGAGCAGTAGCGTATTAATTAAGACATGTCTTTAGTGATGTTTACTGTTTATATTTTAGACTGGTGCCATGGCTATGAGCAGTAGCATATTAATTAAGACATGTCTTTAGTGATGTTTACTGTTTATATTTTAGACTGGTGCCATGGCTATGAGGAGTAAGTTGTTAATCTTTTTTTAAGACAGGTCTATTAGTGATGTGTATTGTCTATATTTTAGACTGGTGCCATGCCCGTGAGGAGTAAGTTGTTAAGACATGTCTTAAGGGATGTTTACTGTTTATATTTTAGACTGGTGTCATGTCTATGAGGAGTAGGCTGTTAAAACAGATATTTTAGTGATGTTAACTATTAATGTTTTAGACTGGTGTCATGGCTATGAGGAGTAAGTTGTTAAGACAGGTCTTTAGAGATGCTTATTGTTTATATTTTAGACTGGTGCCTTGACTTTGAAGATGTTGTTAAGATAGGTCTTTAGAGATGCTTACTGTTTATATTTTAGACTGGTGCCATGACTTTGAGGAGTAAGTTGTTAAGACATGTCTTTAGTGATGTTTATTGTTTATATTTTAGACTGGTGCCATGACTTTGAGGAGTAAGTTGTTAAGATAGGTCTTTAGAGATGCTTACTGTTTATATTTTAGACTGGTGCCATGGCTATGAGGAGTAAGCTGTTAAGACAGGTCTTTAGAGATGCTTATTGTTTATATTTTAGACTGGTGCCATGGCTTTGAGGAGTAAGCTGTTAAGACAGGTCTGTAGTAATGTCTGTCGTCAGATCAGACGTAGTGGATCTAGTGCTGCATCAGTCAAACCCTTTGTTTATCAGGACATGCTTCAGTTTGATAAACAGCCAGATGTTCCCTGGAAAAAGCTTTCAGGTAAGTGTTGAAGAACAATTAAGATTGAGTTATCTTCATTATACAAACTTTTAGATAATTGTAGAAGAATAGAATTGATGAATGTTGAATTATCTCCCTTATTAATACAAACTTTCAGACAATTGTAGAAGAATAGATGAAGGGTTGAATTATCTCCCTTATACAAACTTTCAGACAATTGTGGAAGAATAGATGAAGGTTGAATTATCTCCCTTATACAAACTTTCAGACAATTGTGGAAGAATAGATGAAGGCTGAGATATCTCCCTTATAAAAAAAGCTTTCAGGTATAAACTTTGGAAGAAAAGATGAAGGCTGAGATATCTCCCTTATACAAACTTTCAGACAATTGTGGAAGAATAGATGAAGGCTGAGATATCTTCTTTATAAAAAAAGCTTTCAGGTATAAACTCCCTTATACAAACTTTCAGACAATTGTGGAAGAATAGATGAAGGCTGAGATATCTCCCTAAGGCTTATAAAAAAAACTTTCAGGTATAAACTGTGGAAGAAAAGATGTCAAAACTGAGGTATCTCCCTTATAGATGTAGGTGAATGTCATTTATGTGCCATTGTGAGTTGTCTCCCTGTTCATGTGATGACGGTGGAAGCAAGCAAGAAGTATCAACTTAATAATGATTGACAGCTTTACTGTACCGAAGACTTTTCGTACAATTTATTTTTTAATCTTGATTTTTACTACTTCTCAGAAAAGAAAGGTTGTGTAATGTGTAAAAGCATAACATTATGCTGGTAACTGTGGTTACCTCTAGTAGAACTGAATGTTGTATGCACAAGACCAACAAACATATATATATGTCATTCCTGTTACTTATCTTAATGTTTTGTGCCTATCTGCAACTTTTTCTGTTATTTCTGACAAACACTGTTCAATTTAGAATTACTGCCCTTAATAATTATATGGTCTTAGTAAAACGAAAATGATAAAAACGTAACCTACCATTAAATACAATATATTCTGCCAAAACAACAGTTATAAAGACATACAGTTTTTGCCCCCAATGATTTAAGACACTATACATAGCATGCATTATTGATACATGCAGATTTTATCTGGAAACTCTACTCTCTTTTATGCTTAGAACACTTAGTCTGACAGTGTTGACAAATATACTCCTGAATGATTCTGGTCACAATACCATGACATCACAGTGTCAGTTATATACTACTGAATGATTCTTGTCACAATACCATGACATCACAGTGTCAGTTATATATATACTCCTGAATGATTCTTGTCACAATACCATGACATCACAGTGTCAGTTATATACTCCTGAATGACTCTTGTCTCAATACCATGACATCACAGTGTCAGTTATATACTCCTGAATGACTCTTGTCACAATACCATGGCATCACAGTGTCAGTTATATATATACTCCTGAATGATTCTGGTCGCAATACCATGACATCACAGTGTCAGTTGAAAGTCAAGTGTAACTAGATTTTACAGGAATCAACATATGCTTGATAACAATTAAACTACACATCTAATGACAAAATGGCGTTACTTCTCAACCAGTCTCAAATTAATTCAACATTAAAGAACGACTTCAAGTCGCCTTATACTCAAGGTAGAGTTCAGAATCATTATTTAGTCTATTGCATACAAGTCTTGTTATCTGTTTCAGATGATTATGTGTCAACATTTGAAGTTAAAGGCAAGAAAGTTCTACAAGTTGAACCTGAGGCCTTAACACTACTGGCAGAACAGGCCATGATAGATATAGCACATTTACTTAGGCCTGGGCACTTACAGGTATACAGCATATTTAAGCAGTGCCATTTTCTTTTCCGTTTGGCAAATATTAATATACAATCCTGTTTGTGTCTGTGTATGAGTGTGTGAGTACTTGTCATTCAGGTGCAGGCAATGCTCAGATTTCCAGACAAGTTAGTTTTAGGATCAATAAAGACTTTTAGGGTTTCTGATTTCAAACAAATTCAGGAAGAATTTCGTTTGTTCCAAATAGTCTATTAGTTTGGTGGAAGGAAAGACATCTGTCTTCAGAGCCAGTATTTCAGTCAAATTCATGCTCATATCTTATTTTCTTAAGGCCCTGATCATGACTATATAAATGAGATGTAAATGTTACTAGCTTATTTCTCCACTTAGAGTTCTAACTAACAAGAAATGTTTATTACTATGCAATACTTGAAGTCCAACTGTGTCTTGTTTATAACATTAGATATAGTATACTCACTTGATGTTTAACTTCATTTTTATAGCAACTATCCAATATCTTATCAGACCCTGAAGCTTCCAGCAATGACAAATTTGTGGCCCTGGAATTATTAAAGAATGCATGTATCGCTGCAGACATGATACTGCCTGGTTGTCAGGACACAGGGACAGCTATATGTATGGGTAAGATAACTACAGATGCTGGTACTGACTATTATTAGGTCAGACACAGGCACTGCTATATGTACTGGTATGGGTAAGATTTAGCCTCAGATATTGGTATTATATTTTGATCAGAACTAGATTTTATGGTTTGTTTAAAACATTAACAACATTGAAATAATGGGGAAAAAAGTTCAAAATTTTGTAGAGAAATATTTTTTAAAGTAAAAATATGTAAAGTTGAAATAGTAAATTTAGTTTAAAAGACATTTGATGGATAAATGTGTGCATTTAACATTAACACACTACAATCAAACATAGTCCTTAATAATAGCATAAAGAACTTGAAAAGAAATATCACAGAAATACTACTTTATCAATTTTATTAATTGATTTATTATCAATTTTGATCAGTGATTTATACCCGGATTAAATACCATTTGGTGAACCAGTGTTGACCGTCACAATGTCCTACTTACCTAATATGCTTTTGAATTGTCCATTTTAAGTTTTAATTTAGAGGCGCACAGGTAAGATAATATATGACTACAAAATGCATACCTGATAGGGAAGGGACGTCACCAAAATGCAGACAAAGAGAAATTGATGACGATGCGGGGAAACACCTTAAGCAATGAAAAACATGCTAGTTTACACTGGAGGCCATTACCTATCAGAAAAGAAATGTGTGATTTCATTGAATAACACAGTAGTTATATGATAAAAAAACAGGAAAATGTAACTCATTGTAAGGTATGAACTAATCATTATTACCTGCTTTGTATAAATTTGTTTTAGTCAGTTGGGGAAAATTAGCATTTATGATTTTAAAAGATATAAAGTGGTATATTTTTGACAATTAACTGATACTTTGTATTGTGTAGGTAAGAAAGGGCAGTATGTATGGACGGAAGGTAGAGATGAAGAGGCAATATCCAGAGGCATATACAATACATATACTAGTAAAAATCTACGCTATTCACAGGTAAGTTATAAGAGAAATACCCAGAGGAATATACAATACATA
>JAUMGZ010199657.1:0-12623 GCA_032359645.1 Pododesmus macrochisma | reverse complement strand
CAGTAGGAGGTCCTGACCAAGTGTTGTTGTTTTTTGGGCCGATCCGAAAACCAAGATGGCCGCCATGGCCTCTGATTTGCTGAGACATTTTCGACTTCTTCTCAAGAACAACTGACCAATTGACTACAGTTCATTAGGAGGTCCCGACCAAGTGTTATTGTTTTTTGGGCCGATCCAAAAACCAAAAGGGCTGCCTTGGCCTCTGATTGGCAGAGACATTTTCGACTTCTGCTCAAGAACACATTAACCAATTTTAATGCTTCAAACTTGGTAGAAATGTTCCTTAGGAGGTCCTGACCAAGTGTTATTGCTTTTTGGGACGATCCATAAACCAAGATGGCTTCCATGGCCTCTGGTTTGCTGAGTCATTTTCGACTTCTTCTCAAGAACCACTGAACCCATTGACTTCAAACTTGGTAGTAATGCTCCTTAGGAGGTCCTGAGTAAGTTTTGTTGTTTTTTGGAACGATCCAAAAACCAAGATGGCCGCTATGGCCTCTGATTGGCTAAGACATTTTCGACTTCTTCTAAAGAATCACTGAACCAGTTGACTTCAAACTTGGTAGAAATGTTCCATAGGAGGTCCTGACCAAGTGATGTTGTTTTTTTTGGGCTGATCCAAAAACCAAGATGGCCACATTTGGTTCTGATTGGCTGAGACATTTTTGACTTTGACACCTGTTTTCGATGTTACATTTCTAGGCAATTCTTTGTACCTCAGTTGGGCCACTTGCCTATCGGTTAGACTTGTCCATACTTATTCAGTTATGACAAGCTGCTAGGCTTAAGGTTCAGTTCATGAGGCCATGTAAATGGTTTCCCCTTCAGCTAGCTACTGATGGGTATCCTTGTTTGGCAAACTTGGAGCAAACTGTATCCAGTGGTTGCTGTTGGTACAAATGGTAAATATACTGCATTGTGAATTTAGGCGTTTAATTGTGAATGATATCTAATCTAGGATATTGAGCAGATTTGTTGTTGGACCAAATATTTAAGGTACAATCTTCAAATGTACAAGTATAACACCCCCTCCCAAGAATTGGCAAGGCCAGACAAAAGTGTAAATTGACATTATTATACAGAAACTACTGTGCAAATTTCTTCCACGGTACCCAGTTGGACATTTATGGGCCTCTTGCTACACCACTAAGTCATTTTCTACTTCTGATTTGCAAAAAATTGTTAAAAAACTTTTAGCTTAGAATTGATTGGCTTTGGTTTGATTATGATAATAAAAATTAATAAATTTGATTGGTTTATGTCCCTTTCCATTTCCAATTATAAAGCAATTAAAAAAAATTGTTTCAAATCTTGAAGTACCAAATTATGGATTTAATGCTAGTTTTCTCAGAAATGGTGCACTTTTTAGGTCACCTTATTGTACTGACTTACTGTTGCAGTCACTTTTTGTCCGTCGTCGTCCGCGTTATGCGCTTGACATCATGCGTAAACAATCACATTTTCGACTTCTTCGCTGAAACCGTTCGTTCGTGCTTGACTCAATTCCTTTAAGCGACATTTCCTATATGAAACTTTGTTGAATTGAACCAGTGTAATCCAGATGGATCTTAAGGCAAAATGGGCCTCCTGTTGGATATACATACAAATTAGAAAGTTGTTGGAAATTTTGCAAGATATATTATGACAAAACATCAATGTCATTTGGTTAAATTTCAAGGTCACAGATGTCTTACAAGATTGAAAAAATGCCAATTTTCTCTTTTAGTAAATATACCTTTGTATAGAAAATTCTTTTAAATAATATTCTCTTGAAACCCCCACATTTTGCAGGAAGTTTATCTATGTGATGACAATTAAAATTTGTTGATGTGAAGGGGATAGGCCCCAAGGGGGGCCCAAATAGAGCAAACATTTTGACAAAATCATTATTTTTTGCTTTCAACTTAACTTTCTTCTTAACTGCTGGACAGATTTCAATGAAATTTGGTAGGAAGCATCCTTGGAGGAAGATGAATTTGTTTTATACAATAGAAGGGTTTGGGACCTCCTATGAATGCCAACTGAAAGCAATTCAATACTTATATTTACCATGTGCTATCCCAGTGTAACAAACTAAACGGTAAAACTAACCGATAAGCAATGAGAAGCTAAATGATAAGCAATGAGTGATGGCATTATGCCAACTGAATTCGGATGGACATTGCCACGCGATGGTAAATATTACATTATGAATACATTACGACAAAGTAATCTTCATAAAGACAAATAGACGGACAACTGTGTTACTGTTAATATAGAAAGGTTATACCTCGGGTGATTTGAATACATTGTAGTTGTAACTTCGTGACGTCATTTCATATTGATTACAACGTAAAATAACTGCATTTACACAATATCTTAATCAAAAACAAACTGACAGGTATTCACTACGGCTTCAGAACTGGTAACAAGTGAATGGAAAACAAATTCACATGGTTGCACCAACTATTACATTGAGTTTAAGGAACAATACATAAAATTCCTCCATTCCACACCTAGATGAAAGTCAGTATAAGGTGTTTTGTAGATGTATTGATTCACAAATAATGATTTATCGTGGAGATTTTACATGCGTCGGCTCAGCCTTTTATCTTACGTTAACCTTTCCATTATTGAAAATCAATATTGAATATAGAAGTGTGTGCTGAAGAAACCAATCACGACTTCAAAATAGAACAAATACTTTCATACATTTTGTCTGTTCTTAGGCTATATTTTTTGGCTAGACTTTGGAAGTTGACCTCGACATTTTAGCATGCCTGGGTTTAACAGAAATTGTTAATTTACCAAATTCAAGAAACACCAATAAATGAGTGGACTAGAATCGCCGAAACAGTTTACGTTGATTATCGTTGGTCTAACATTTCATAATTTCGCTCCGGTTAATGATTTTACGAATGTTTTGTGTCGTGTGTGTGTGTGTTCCTTATCGTGCTGCCTCTACTGCTTTCATTTCTTGTCCCTGTTGCAGCGAGTGTTATGGCTTCACTTCCCGTTTTGTCACTTTTTTTTCTCTGGTCTTTCGTCGCGATATCGGTGAGGGAGTCAAGAAGTAACGTACGTCGTAATTCACTTCGGAAAATGTTTCCACATGCCGAATTGGCACGACAACATCACGGTGTTTGACAAAATAACGTGTGCATCCTTTTACTTGCCCATGTCTATGTACTTATTGCTTTTAAATATCGTCATGGTTTTTCGTATTTACTTCTTTTATTATTAAAGTTTTACGTCTTTCAAACACATTTTTGCTATATAATGGTGGTATGTTATTGTGACAGTACAAACTTAAGTAGATATTCGCAGTCCCGTGGTGCTGCTTCATTGAAATATCACATCACAGACTAATTTGACAACATTTTCATACATACTTAAGTCATCTCAAGTGTCTTAATTCTCTGTAATTTGACATGGGTGTAACGTTGACTTGGAAACGAGTACTCCAATAATTTTTAAGAATTGCTCCCTACATACGCAACCATTCATATAGCGCAGTGTATCATCAACGCTGTCTTTTATACAGTGCGGTGTATCATCAACGTTGTCTTTTATATAGTACAGTCATCAACGTTGTCTTATATACAGTGCGGTGTATCATCAACGTTGTCTTTTATATAGTACAGTCATCAACGTTGTCTTTTATACAGTGCGGTGTATCATCAACGTTGTCTTATATACAGTGCGGTGTATCATCAACGTTGTCTTTTATACAGTGCGGTGTATCATCAACGTTTGTCTTTTATACAGTGCGGTGTATCATCAACGTTGTCTTTTATACAGTGCGGTGTATCATCAACGTTGTCTTTTATACAGTGCGGTGTATCATCAACGTTGTATTTTATACAGTACAGTGTATCATCAACGTTTTCTTATATGCAGTGCAGTGTATCATCAACGTTTCCTTATATGCAGTGCAGTGTATCATCAACATTGTCTTTTATACAGTGCGGTGTATCATCAACGTTGTGTTTTATACAGTACAGTGTATCATCAACGTTGTCTTATATGCAGTGCAGTGTATCATCAACGTTGTCTTTTATACAGTGCGCAGTGCAGTGTATCTACAGTGCAGTGTATCATCAACGTTGTCTTTTATACAGTACAGTGTATCATCAACGTTGTCTTATATGCAGTGCGCAGTGCAGTGTATCTACAGTGCGGTGTATCATCAACGTTGTCTTTTATACAGTACAGTGTATCATCAACGTTGTCTTATATGCAGTGTGCAGTGCAGTGTATCATCAACGTTGTCTTTTATACAGTGTGCAGTGCAGTGTATCATCAACGTTGTCTTTTATACAATGCAATGTCAAATGATTTTTAATCACCCCTCGGTGACATACTTTAATGTAGGTTTTGAATTACAGCTATAAAACATTTATATTTTACCAATTATCGCTGACGTAATAGGTTCAGTATCCGTATATGTAAATTCTTAGGATCAATAGCTGGCTTCCTTCTCATCCACATTATCATTTTAAAAAAAAGTAAAAAAAAAAAACCAAAAACTTTTATAATCCCGAACAAAAGCGTTAGCCGTGAAAGTTCACCTGACTGCAAATCGCCAATTTAACAGCATTTCTATCTTAAATTACCATCGATTATCTCGAAATGGAACATTTTATGACAATGTGTGCATAATTGTTCAAAGTAGGCGTTTAAAACGGTCTGATTGGGAGAAATCTTTATTATTCTCATGTATCTGTACATGATCTGACTATTTAGACACAAACCTGCCCTTGGCGATACTTTATTTGCGATATATTTTCATTATTATATCTAATTACGCCTATTGTTTAGACATGTTATTCATAGTCTATTTACTTTTCGCGATTGCTGCAATTTTTAACGTGTGTCGACCTTCACCTTCGACAGATGCAATGCACAATGATGCATATTGTTACAAAATGGCGACACCTTTGCCAAACACGAACCAACGGCTACTGTTTCCATCATAACATTTTGAAATAAGTTTTTACCCATTTAAGTGATCAAAAATGATGCGCTAAAGCGATAAATTAAAAGACTGCACTAAAGAAATAAAAAAAAGTTGCACCAAAGCGAACATTTAAAAATTATGACACTGAGGCTACGATTGCGCAATACAATGACGTTGCTTTTTGTTAATGTGTTTACGCAACACTTGAATAAGTCCCTAGGGCTGCTTTATAGTTCTATATATCCGGATGGAAACATGACTTTAATAGAACTAATTATCAACCACTTAAAGAATTGAAAATGTTGTATAATGTATTCCTGTTTTTTTTCATTTAATGTGTACAGAATACACAAACATTTGGTCTTCATGGTGTTTGAGTTTATTGGGAGCCATTAAATCCATGCGAGTCTTATCAGCTTGAGTGTTTTTCGTTTCAAATTGAATTAGATAATTAATTGTTTTTTAAACCGACATGTATTTCAAATGATAAATATTACATGGGAAGCGGCACCAAAAACTCCAGTAATAAGACAGGTTCACCAATGAGAGGGAAAACAATACAGTTTTGGCATTGGAATTTAAATGATATAAAACCTCATTCTACAGGCATCTGTCGTGTTTCATTGGAGGTTTTTTTTGGCATTAGCAAAGACATACTAAATATGTAGAAAATTGTAGTATGAATAAAACAGATTTACTTTGACGTGGGAGGGGGATTTCAAATTGTAACGTCAACACCTGTATTAAACGAAGATACCTTGTGATCTATGGTAAAAATATAAAACTTTAGGTTGTACACCTTGTTATCTGTATTAAAAATATAAAACTTTAGGTTGTACACCTTGTGATATATGGTAAAAATATAAAACTTTAGGTTGTACACCTTGTTATCTATAGTAAAAATATTTAAACTTTAGGTTGTACACCTTGTTATCTGTGGTAAAAATATTTAAACTTTAGGTTGTACACCTTGTTATCTGTGATAAAAATATAAACTTTAGGTTGTACACCTTGTTATCTGTGATAAAAATATAAAACTTTAGGTTGTACACCTTGTTATCTGTGATAAAAATATAAAAATTTAGGTTGTACACCATGTGATCTGTGGTAACAATATAAAACTTTAGGTTGTACACCTTGTTATCTTTGGTAAAAATATAAAACTTTAGGTTGTACACCTTGTTATCTGTGATAAAAATATAAACCTATAGGTTGTACACCTTGTTATCTGTGGTAAAAATATAAAACTTTAGGTTGTACACCTTGTTATCTATAGTAAAAATATAAAACTTTAGGTTGTACACCTTGTTATCTATAGTTAAAATATAAAACTTTAGGTTGTACACCTTGTGATCTGTGGTAAAAATATAAAACTTTAGGTTGTACAACTTGTTATCTAGGTAAAAATATAAAACTTTAGGTTGTACACCTTGTTATCTATAGTAAAAATATAAAACTTTACGTTGTACACCTTGTTATCTATAGTAAAAATATAAAACTTTAGGTTGTACACCTTGTTATCTATAGTAAAAATATAAAACTTTAGGTTGTACACCTTGCGCAAGTCAAAGTTATCTGATGTTTACACTAAATCGAATTATATTCTAAAATGAATATGTTGTGTGTCAATGAACGAAGACAAATAAGAATCCATTAAATTGATTAATTCAATCACAGACCTCTAAGTAACCTTAGAGGTCTGTGATTCAATAGTGTGTAAAAGCAAGCAGTAGTCTGTATCGGTTAATGTTGCTTCTACAAAATTACATTGTCACACATCTAGTTGATTACTATCAGTTTTGTTATTTTAACTAAATTCTACGTTAATTCATTTTCTAATTAATCTTTGATTTTAACTTCTTGAAGTGTTCAATATCATTAGATAAAAGATACCCACATGCATTGAAATACTGTACGACTTGCACTTGAATATTGGATCCTGTTACTATAGTTGTTACTAATGATTAACTTGTAATGAACGTCCTCCCAATTCATCAACACAGAGAACTCCTCCTGATATCAACCAATTTACTGTTCTCAAGCTCCCGATTGACTCGGAATTCTCTATACGCTTCAAACAGACTCTGAATGTGATGTCTGCTTTCGGTTAGTGCTTCTGGTTGCAGACATCAAATAAATGTACTAAATGCATTTATTTTTTACTTTTAGGCTATAAATAGAGTACTAACCATAATTTATTTTCAAAAATAAACCAGCATCGCTTTTTATTGGTGCTTTTCGGCAAAATCTGCAATTTCTTGCAACCAACAAAAAAGATATCTCCCAAAACTTCCCTACCCCATTCCACTTCATTTACAGCGAGTTAGAAAACATCCCTTTAATCAAACCAGATCATGCACGCCATCACTGTTTGTATTAAGTATTAAGGGCTTATTGTCCGATCAACAGCTAAGGTCATTTACGGACGTGCCAGTTTTACTGGTGGAGGAAACCGGAGTACCCGGAGTAAACCACCGACCTACGGCAAGTTACTGGCAACTACGCTATCACTGTTTATATCCAAGTTCATATGAACAGACACTCAGCAAACTTCGTGCACTTTTTTCTGCTGTAACATTTCGGTGACGTTTTTTTAGGCCTAATGTTTTCTGAACAGCCTCATCTCTTAATCAAATGGTGCAACATGAACACAAGGGTCATAGTACGTACATGAAAGGGAAATAAGATCATTTGAACAAAAGACATCGGCAAAATAATTAATAGTCACATCTTAAAAAAATCAACGTTATAACGAACTTGCAATCTATGACGTAAAGTTCTGTCAATAAAGATCAAATCTAAGCAGCAATAAGTAGACTAGAGTTGTACGGAAACACTTTTATGATACTAATTTTGTTTCATGTTAACATTGTATTGATGATCAATACCCGTTAAAAGTCCCGTTATGTTCATGCACAAGCATATAAGCCATGGCAAAATTCACTGTTTCTCGTGCTGAGGTACCATCGTATCCTTATACACCTATATCAGTGAATGAACTCTGCCCGATAACATATATATATATATATATAAACACTAAACACCAACACTGTCTCAATGTCTGTCTTGAGCAATACCCATGTGAAGAAGATTTGGGGGTGTTGTCCAAAATCAACGTCTGTCGGTCATTCTATAATTCGGAGCGAATTATAAATTTTAATTATTTTTGAAATTTGGTAACTTTGTGAAGATACATGAACTTCAGGTGAGATTAACGAAACGAAACGTTACTCACTTTACATGCTTTAAAAAAAATACCCATTTTGAAAATAAATTAAAAGCAAAGTAATAATTACTATTCGTAGGTGTGTATGTATCTTTAAAGGTTGGGTTTTTTTCTTGTCATATTGTTAGAACATTAGTACTCCGTTTTTGAATGAAATGGAAAGAAGTTGCGTTAAATGTTTTGAACTTGACCTAGCGGTAGATGCTTTCTGTTGTTGAAATATATACATATACATGTAAGTTGCTGTTTTTAACAGTCTGAAAAATCAAACAAATCTTTAATTTCCTATCTAACACTTTGTGGTGTTTTCGATTATGTACCTCGAAATTATAGCAGAGTCCTTCATTTCATCAGATTGATATGCGTTCATCTATAACATATACTCGTATAAGAAGATAACATTGTATTAATTTTTTTACTTTCAGGGCACTTGGAAACAACATAGATGGCACAGACTATTGGGATATATAGGAATCATAGGCTAATTACGTCACTCAGTCAGTGAATGCAATAGTTGATGACACGTCTCGCAAAAAGGGGGACTAATTATGTTGTTATCTCACATTGATAATGAAATGATAAGATGAAGAATTCAAACATCAAAGTGTTCATTGTTCATTGATGAGAGAGAGAGGGGGGGAGGTGATGTTTAACCTTTGTTGTTTGTGAGAAGCTCCATGATAAGCAAGGGCATGTTCATCGTCATTTAATTATTCTTAATAACTGCTGTCATTTTAAGGACGTCACAGCTTTTATTCAAATGGAAACGCCGGTGATATCAAATACACTGTATATGCTTGTCGCTCAATTTGTAAACAATTTTCCTGAACTTTAGTATAATTTTCCTTTGTGGTTATTTGGAAACATTACATGTCTAGTTATTCGAAGAATCGTCTTCGTAATTGATTGAAATAAGAAACATGCGCAGCTAATAAACTGATCAGTGAAACTGATTGAAAACAAATTGAACGCAAAATGTCAAGTAGCATTAATAAATTAAAGCTACACTTCTGGAGTCTTAAACCTTCTCCGTGACCCAGACTTTTATATGCGTACTCACCAAAACGCTTATTGTCTACGAAGATGACAACACTATTTGGACAGCATTCCGTATTAAACATACATTTTCTCTGCATGTTCAGGGTGACGCCAATTATCGGCACTGTTTAGGTGTTGATGTGTGTCTTTTATATGCGTCATCTTATAATCCTATTATACGGGTTCGACGCTTGATGAAATAACCGTTTTGTATCCGCGCTTCATCCTTTTACATCCTTTCTCCAAAAATATTCTTGAGTAGTTATGGAAAATGTGTCCTTATAACTCTTTTTTACATGCCAGTTAGCAAGAAAAGTACTGAGTTGACACACAGCGCAAGAGAATACACTCACATATCAATTTAAATGTTTCCAACTTAAGTGTTCATACTATTCAACTTTGATGATGTAAAAGATGAAATTTTTGATTTTGACTATTTTTTTCTACATGTGGATTTTAAAATGTTTCTAACGATTTGTTCAATCTTTTCTTAACGTCGATTTCAAAATGTTTTTTCCCAAACACAAACGATTCATTAATCATGGTAACGATGGGAACATGCATTGTAATCGGTTTATAGCTGACATTTTAAGTTTAAGGTAAATTCATAAAATGCATTTTACGCTACACGACAAATCATTTTGTTTCATTTTTGTTCATATCTTAAACACTCGAGTCTTCCATGCCATTTAATATAATTATACCAGTGCGACGTTTTGTTTTATATTGGTGTACAGTTTATATTTAAAACAACAAAGGCCACGGACTATGTATTTGCTTCAATTCCAATTGTATGTTGTAAATATTGTTCTTTTGTGAACAGAAACTGAACTTCTTGATTAAATTGTTTATGTATTCTGGAGCAACGTCCTAATGTGTAATAAACTCTCTAAACTGTATACAAATGGCGTTGTGACACGTGGTCATATTTCGAATAGTTAATATTTATTATCTTCACAACATAAAAAGTTTCTTCAAAATATCATTGTTCTGACACATGTTAAACTACGATATGTCAATTGTTTTAATAACTAAATATTTGAATAAAATTGAACTTTATGTTGCCAAAACAGTTTAGAAATATACAAGCAGCACTGCCGAAATTTAATGTTTATTTATCTATTCATTCATTTAGTACGTTGAAATAATTAAATTAATGTATCCTCTCATTTTTTCAACATAAGCTATATCCGTCTTGTGGACAAATGCTTAAGCCACTTTTAACGTTATTACTACTTGCAGAAGAAGTATTGGGTTGACAACTGTGTTCTACAGAAACAATTCATTATCATACTCTTTTGGTGTCCTTATTAAGTCTAGAATATTTCCAAGGTATGAAGGTCGAACATCCTGTTTCTCCTTTAAGCAAAATGTGATAAAATGTGTTAAATTTAAGTAATATGGAACCTGACTGAAAAATATATTAAATTTTGACAATAGTAACGATCAATTTGCGTCTACAAAGTGCATAACGCATAAGTTCTTGGTGATCGCAAAGTAGAGGGTTCTAGTCGTAAGTTATCGTTGAGTGTGAGAGAGAGGGGGGCTTGAATAATTTAACCATTGGCGAGCCTGATAAAAGACTATTATATTATCGTGAGGCACAAGTCTATTGTGATTGGATCGCACAAGTCTATTGTGATTGGATCGCAAAAGTCTATTGTGATTGGATCGCAAGGTCTTTGTCCCTGTCTTTTGGTAGTCGTCGTCAGAGATATGATATTACCTGGTCTCTGTCGTCGTTGAGTAGTTTAGTAGTCGAGATTCTGGAATAAGCCGTTTGAACGATAAGAGTTTGAATTGTATGGTCTCAGTGAGAAGGTTTTAGCTCTCAGTGGGCAACAGAAATAGAGATTGGGACATTAGCTCGTATCGTGTTCTGAAATAGCCAAAACCTCGCAACATTTTAGCACAATCATATTGCAGCTGTCTGTATATGACTTGCTGTTTCTGAAGAAAAAAACAGTCTAATCGTCAAATGACGACATTCTTTACAGCCAACACTTCCCTCATTTACTCCTTCACGTTACGTTCTTGATTCAGGACTTTCTCATCAATGGTTAAAATTTAGTATTTTCCTTTTTATCTCATGAAAAATGTGAGCCTTAAGACTTTGGTACACCATTTGTTCAACATCTTATTAAACGATATCTAATTAATGATACAACATAATCACAAACATCTTTGCTGTTAGAAACAATTTAACAAATCACACCTTTCAACATTATAACAGTGTTGCATGCCGAAAAACCTATAAAATTAAATGTGTTCGTGTTTTATATACAAAATGGCTCCAATGGAAGTCTTCCACGCACACACACCGCGCATTTCATAAACTAAACGATAAGGTAGCTTTAGAAAAAAACGTTTTTTGCGTAAGGTATACGGTAAAGTCAACTTATGTATATATCAAACGAGGCGTTTCTACAAGGCACTTCGTGTTGCAATGACCTGTATGAAACGTGAAACATTTACCAAATAATGTTTTAAAAAATCGGGTTTGTTTAGCCAATCGGGTTCCATAGTTTTACCTGAGCGACTGTGTTGCTTTTATTTTTGTATATGAAATTTAGATATGAATTAAGATCAAAATTAATTTAAATAATACAATTCATGCATAATGGATGTGTGTGTGTATATATATATGTAAGTGAGAGTGATTTATCAGCACTTAAATAACTTTAAATTATTTTATTCACTTGCTTCAATAATTGTAAATAAAATGTTCTTTATACCTGATTTTGGATTCTGGTAATTTCTTGTTTGTTTTGGACATGTATTTCATTGTTTGTTATGGACATGTATTTCATTGTTTGTTATAGACATGTATTTCATTGTTGGTTATAGACATGCATTTCATTGTTTGTTATAGTTTGTTATAGACATGTATTTCATTGTTTGTTATAGTTTGTTATAGACATGCATTTCATTGTTTGTTATAGACATGTATTTCATTGTTTGCTGATGACATCGATACTTTTAAAAATAAGATCAACGTTGCCTGTACACTTTGATGCGGTTTTAGACAGATTCAGGGTTAACTGTAGACTTTGGTCTGGTTTTAGACAGATCCAGGGTTAACTGTAGACTTTGGTCTGATTATAGACAGATCTAGGGTTGCCTGTACACGTTGATCTGATTTTAGACAGATCTAGGGTTGCCTGTAGACTTTGATCTGATTTTAAAAAGATCTAGGGTTGCCTGTAGACTTTGGTCTGATGTAAGATAAATCTAGGGTTGCCTGTGATTTTTTGTTGGGTTTAAGACATATCTAGGGTTTCCTGTAGACTTTGGTCTGATTTTAGACTGATCTAGGGTTGCCTGAAGACTTTGGTCTGATTTTAGACAGATTAAGGATTGCCTGTACACGTTGATCTGATTTTAGACAGATCTAGGGTTGCCTGTAGACTTTGGTCTGAT